>CM076574.1:527008442-527299697 GCA_034641835.2 Pinus albicaulis | reverse complement strand
AACAAGTTTGGTTATGTTTTTTCAAGGAAGTGATATCCCCTATAATGATTTACCAACTTGAAACTTTAAAAAGAAAATTGAAATTTACAATGACAAGACTTGAAAGAAAATGAAAATGTACTGCTGAAATGAAAAGGTGTTGCTAATCTAATAAATCAAAACAGTAAACTAGTGAGCATGAAAACCAAACTATTCTTGCTGCCAACTAAACACAAAAGAAACTATGCTTAAGGAAATTCAAAATTGCAACAAAATAAATCTAAATCAGATTACATCAATTTATCTTCTGACCCTTCATCATTAGTCCAGCTATGATTTTAGGAAGTAATCATAAACAACTTGAGTAACTGATATTTAATTTGCAGAAAGTAAACTAATACTAAACCATACACTCATGATTCAATCCCTCACCATCAGTCCAGCTGTGGCTTTCGGAGGCAATTGAAGATGTCATGCATGATTTAATATATCTAAATTTGCAGAAAAGAAACTAATACTAAACTACACATTTCATAATGCAATCCCTCACCATCAGTCTAGATGTGGCTTTCGGAGGCAACTGAAGATGTTATGAGCAGCTTAATATATCTTAATTTTAACTACTGAAGCAGATAAACAAAACTGAAATGTACAAAGCAATACTGAAATTAAACAAAAGCTATGAAAAGCAAACTAGCAGCAGAACAATGTTAGTCCATGTCATTAGTCAAAAAGCTATGAAAATGCCCGGGCTGCCTATCTAAAACCTGAAAAACATAAACACTGATCAGTGGTCAACAATCATAAAACATGAAAAACAGAAATGAAATGGAAATTATAGAAGTTTATAAACAGAAATGAAACATCTGCAAAGTATGAACATATGAATGGATTATGATACAATGATTTCTAAAGAAATGAAATGAGAAATATACACTAATACACAAAACCTTAGCTGAGCAGGGGCCCTCTACACAACCTTGGCAACGGTCCTCAAATACGAATTAAGTTGGAAAACAGAGTCTTCTCATATTAAAAAGCAGTTCATTACAGAATGGTAATGTTACGGCACAAGTGCAGCGTAATCACTACAGAGCAGACTAATTAAAAATAACAGAGACTATATTCACTGACAACGACTAACTTCATATGCGTATGCAAACGCAATATATAACAACAAACTATAACTGTTTCCTAAAGTTCATACTAGTGGAGAGCACGTAGACCACTACGTCCACGGATATAGGAGCATGGCTGTGTTGGAAAGTAGATCTACGAGAGGTGGATGCTTGAATTCGACTCTAGAACCCTGTACAGATGTCGATTTAACCTCCGCAGGCTTAGAAACGGCCGTATGGATCTTTATGTGACACGAAACAGAGTCCGGCCGACATGAAACTCCATGGTTGACTTCCATGTGGACGCCTTTGACCGCGGCTTCTTTGGACGAGTTTTCTTGAACCAATAGGATACGAACCATGTCCACATCATTCCTGACCTGCCCATGTGGCTCTTTTCCCTTGTAGACACCTGTAGCATAGAGTTTCACAAAATAGCTGCGGAAAGTTGCAGCAGCTGCGGAAAGTGGCAAGATTCCGCAGTTGAATGAACAAAATCTAGATCAAATAGCAACCACAAAAATATAATTAAAAACCATGTTAGATGCTCTTTTGCACATGATATTGACAATTTGGGAGGTTTAGGTGAGTGAAAAAGGTATGGAAAAATGTATGGAAAAGATGCAAATTTGGGACTCAACATACCCCCACTGTGAAGATGTTGCATGTCCTCATGCAACCAAAATTTTGATACTCTCTGTTCAGTTCATGTGCCTTGATACTTCAGCCAGCACATCCAACCCTCTTCTCTTCTTCTTTGGTACTGCCATCATTCTGGGTTTCTTCATTAAGCACCTAAATTTGATATTTACAAGTGCTCTGCTCAATTTCTGGCATTTCTTTTTCAATTTCTTATTCTTCTTTTGCCATATTCCCAAATGTAACATAGTGTTATCATGGATGATCTTGTCCAGTTTGCCTTGTTCTTTCAATGTTTCATTTTCATTTTTGATGTGCCTATTTAAAAGCTCCAGCTCAAGAATTTCCTGTTTTAATGATTGAATTAAATCATCCTGCAATGTATGAGGCTGAATGGAAGAAGTACTTGGATCTGTGGCTGCCTTTTCCAAGGATTATATATATTCATATACCTCCTGCTGCTTGGGGTCTATTTCAGGTGTCATTTTGATTGGGTTGTCCCCAAAATGCTGTAAAGGAGAATTATGTTCAAAATCTGGCCGAGGAGGGCTTACATCAATATTTTGCTGAGAATAAGATGGAGTATGCTCATTGTCTGATTGGGAATGGAATGAACCAGGTTCACTAACTGACTGAGATGGACTATGGTCAATTGGGGACTGTTCAGATGTCTCCTCACCCAAATCAATGAAATGAGGACCCTTAATTTGGGTTTTTCTCAATTCCCCTTAAACTTTCTTTGCTTCTCCTCACATCTTTGTATTTTTACACTATCCTTTTGTTTTTGTTTTCCTTTCTCTGCCTTCTTGGGCATGGATGATTGTTTTTGAAGATAAACTAATCTTTCTGATAGCACTTGATGATCTTCTTCTTCAGAAGAAGGAGTTTTATGTACAGCCTCAATGGTTTCTTTCCCTTTTGGTGTTATTGGCTTCTTACCCTTGATTTCCTTCTTCTTTATTTTTACCAATCTCTCTTCCCTATCAGTTCTTTTCATAGTAGTAGTAGGGGTATTTTGGATTTCATCAATTGTTCTTTTCCTCCTACTTCTTCTTGCTGTGCTGGCTGCGGGAATTTCCTGAGTAGGAGTAATTTGGGTTTCAACATTTATTCTTTTTCTTCTACTCTTTCTTGTTGAACTACCTTCAGGAATTTCCTGAGGTTCCTCAAAGAAATTTCTAACTAGAAATTGTTCCCATGTGTCTTTTCTTTCCTTTAGCTCCTTTTCAATTAGAATTTTTATAAGGCCGTGGTGATATAGATGAGGCTCTACATCTCCTAAGTGTTTTTGAACAGTCACAACCATTTTCTTCAAGCTATTGAATAGAAAATATGGGAGATTGAGAGTTTGGTTTTCTAGAAAATTCATTAATAGCCTGGTATGGTACATGTACATGGACCCAAAACGGCCTTCACATGTAATGAATTTCTGAACAATTAACAGTAAAGTGGCCCATTCTTCCTTCAATGCATGCACAAGAATTCCTCTCTTAAAAATAATTATATCCATACCTTGGTTTCGTAAGATTGTTCTCCATGCCTCATCACTGATGCTTTTATTTTTGAACCAACGCTCTCCCTCCTGAAGAAGTTCCGTGGCTATTGCTATTGATGCTTCATTGACCGAAAACTTGAGGTCTCCAATTTCTGCTTCCGAGCCATCAAATGACCTTGCAAATGCTTTCGTAACTTCTCTGTGATAACCTCTGAATTTCTGAATAAAACGCAGCCATTTTTCTTTCTTCAATATCTCCTTTTCTTTCGGATATCCCTCTATAAACTTTGGTCCTTCCGGCTCTGCCCTTAGCAATTTACCCATTTCACTTCTCTGTTTTTCACAAATTTGCCTTCGTGAGGGTTTCAAATGGAAGTAGAATGGTTGAATGCTCAGGAACGAGCACAATGGTTGTGGGAATGTATCATAAAATGGGAATGAGCACTATAAACGGAATGGAGTGAGACTGTGGGTAGATATACGGGAGTGAAAATGAGCAAAAGGAACGAAACGGAGTAAAACAGAACAGAGTGGGGTTTCGAAAACATAGCAAAGATAGGACTGAGTAGATTGATAGAATATAACACATTCAGCCGCATTTTGAATTTTGGTGGCTACGAAATAAATGTGAACACGTTTCAATCAACGGTTGTGACTTGATGCGGCTTGTAAGAGTCCTTGGTCAAATCAAATACGCTTCATTATCACCGGTGGGATATTGGATCATGAGTGAAAATCGAGGTTTAATGATGAAACTGTTTGTGAATAAATGCAAGAGGATAATATGGAGATCGTGAAAGGTTACAGAACTGTCAATATAATCATTGCGCGTAATGGATAGAGCTCATGGTTCAAAACTATATAAAAATGTGTTTTTCAATACTATTTGAAATAAATTTTATTCATACCTTTGGAATCTTTGCCTTTTCCTTTGGTCTTCAACTGATTGATCTCCATTGGTGTTTTGAATGCTCCATTGATCCTCTCTCCTGCATTTTATTTCATAATTATAGAAATAACATCTAACTGTACATTCTCTTTGAAAACAGAGTAGTAGCTGCGGAATCTGCTTCTGGCTGCGGAAACTGGAGTCAGCTGCGGAAACAGATGTCAGTTGCGGAAACTGACACAGCTATTACTTAGATGAATGGAAATGAACAGATGACAAATGACCAGATGGAAATGGTCATGAAAAAGATTTTATTGATGAAATGGAATGAAATGGATAAAATGAAGTGGAATGGAATGAAATGAAATGAAATGAAATGGAATGAAGTGGAATGAAATGGAGTGGGTGGTGACAAAACTTGTGAAATGAAAGAGAGATTTTTTTTTTTTGGAAAATATAGAGTGTCAGGTGTCCCTGATTTTCACCCTATATTTTCTGTATAAGACTGCCAATCAATGATTGGTTTTCAGGCTTATACCATTTTTTTTTTTTTAACTTGAAAAACAAAAGCTAGGCTGGTGGAGAAGAAGAATTCTTCTGTACCAGCCTGATTGCAGAACTTTCTTGAAACAACTTGACAAAATCCTCTTTTGAGAGTGGCTTATGATAAACTTTCAATCTATGGCCATTCACAATAAGAGGAGTTTGAAACTCATCAATGGTCTTGATTCTTACGGCTCCATTGCTAAAGATCTTGTCAATCTCATATGGCCCAAGCCAATGAGTCTGAAATTTCCCTTGAAAATCTTTAAACTTGGAGTCAAATAACAATGCCCAATCTCCTTCTTGAAACTTCTTCTCTTTGATATATTTGTCATGCCATTTAGTTCTTTGATATTGAACTAGATCGGTTCTTAGAATTGCTTCTTGTCTGATCTCATCTAGCTCATTCAACTGCTCCATTCTATGCTTTTGGGCTTCTGATAAGTCCATCCCCAACTGAACTGCTATCTTGAAGGTCTTGACTTGGAACTCAATGGGGAGCAAGACTTCTTTCCCATAAACAAGTTCATAGGGAGAATGTTCTGTTGTATTCCTCCATGTAGTTCTGTAGGCCCACAAGGCTTCTGGAAGCCTTTCTGCCCAATCTCTTCTATGTAGATGAACAGTTTTGGTGATGATACTTTCAAGAACTTTGTTTGTGGACTCCACTTGACCATTTTCTTGTGGATGGTAAGGAGTAGATCTTCTGTGCTTAATTTTGTATTCTTCCATCAACTTCTCCACCAAATTGGATGTGAATTTGCTCCCCTGATCTGTCACAATTTCTCTTGGAACACCAAAGCGAGTAAAAATATCCTCATAAAGAAAATGAACAACTGAATTTTCAGTAGCAGATACTAATGCTTTGGCTTCTACCCATTTAGTAACATAATCGGTACAAACCAATATATACTTCTTTTGCTTAGATGGTGGATTAATAGGTCCAATGAAATCTAAAGCCCATTTTCAAAGGGTTCAATGAGTACCTGTGTTTGCAATGGCATTTCATTTGAAAGGGTAGGTTTCCCTACTCTTTGGCAGCTATCACACCTTTTGACATATTTTTTTGCATCTTTGAAGAGGGAAGGCCAATAATATCCCAAAGAAAGGATTTTATAAGCTGTCCTTTTGTCTGCAAAGTGTCCGCCGCATGGTTCATCATGACATGCCTTAAGAATATCAGGCATTTCATCTTCCCTGACACATCTTCTGATCACAAGATCTGGCCCTGTTTTAAACAATTCGTTATAAATCCATGAATATTTTGAACTCTCCTGAATAATATTTCGTTTTTCTCTTGGAAATAAATGTGAAGGTAGTTTTCCTGTAACCAAATAGTTAGCAATATCTGCATACCAAGGGGTCTTAATAGTTACTGCAAACAAGTATTCATCAGGAAATTTATCTTCTACAGGAGAATCTTCTTTAGTATTTTGAATCCTAGACAAGAAATCAGCTACTGTATTCTGTTTTCCTGGTCTATCCAACACAGTAATATTGAATTCTTGCAAAAGTAAAAGCCATCTTGTCACTCTGCCATTAGTAACGGGTTTGTTCATTAAATATCTAATTGCAGAATGGTCAGTATGAATAAAAGTTTCATAGCCTGTTATGTAATGTCTAAACTTATTAATTGCATGAACAACAGCTAAAAACTCTTTTTCAGTCACAGTATAGTTTAACTCTGTGGGAGTCAAATTTTTACTAGTGTAATAAATGGCATAAGGAATTAAATCTTTTTGACCCAACACAGCTCCAAGAGCTGTATCTGAAGCATCTGTAGAAATATGGAAAGGAAGTTTCTAATTTGGTCCCCTCAAGATAGGTGCTTCAGATATTCTTGTTTTCAAAGTTTCAAAAGCTAATTGACAATCAGGATCCCATTTAAATTCACAGTCTTTTGTAAGCAATTTGAAGAGTGGAGATGCTATTTTAGTGAAGTTTTCTATAAATCTTCTATAGTAACAAGTAAATCCTAGAAAACTTCTAACATCTCTTTGACAATTTGGAATAGGTAACTTGGAGATGACTTCAACTTTTGATCTATCAACCTTAATCCCATCCCCTGAAATATGATGTCCTAAAACAATCCCTTCAGTAAACATCATAAAGCATTTTCATGGCTTAATGAAAGGTTTGTTTCTTTACATCTTATAAGAACTTTTTCCAAATTTTCTAATGCCTCTTCAAATGAATTACCATAAACTGTAAAATCATCCATATAAACCTCTACACGATCATGGATTAGATCAGAAAAAATTCCTAGTACTGCTCTTTGGAATGTTGCTGGTGCATTACATAACCCAAAAGGAAGCACTCGGTAGGCAAAAGTTCCCCAAGGACAAGTAAATGTGGTCTTATCTTGATCTTCAGGTGCTACCTGAATTTGATTATAACCACTAAAACCATCCAAGAATGAAAAGTACTTTTTACCTGCTAATGTATCTAATACTTGATCAATAAAAGGCAAAGGAAAGTGATCCTTCAAAGTTGCTTTGTTCAACTCCCTGTAATCAATGCATACTCTCCATTTACCATTCTTTTTAGGTACTATAACCAAAGGAGAAACCCATCGGCTATCGGAAATTGGATAAATGAAGTTTACATTGAGAAGTTTTTGGAGCTCTTCTTTCACTATCTCCCTAAGATTTGGATTCATCCTTCTTTGAGGTTGTCTGATTGGTCTACTGTTTTCCTCAGTATAGATATGATGGATGCAAGTCTTAGGATCAATACCCTTCATGTCAGTATACTCCCATGCAAATGCAGTAGAATGTTTTTGCAAGATTCTAGTTAGTTCTTCTTGTTGTGACTTCTCCAAATGTTTGTTGATATTCAATGTTTTTCCTGGAAAAATCTCAATAGTAGAACTACCAAACTCTTCCATAGAGTAAAGAGACATTTGTCTTGATGATAAATATTCTATGTCAGATTCCAACTGAAATTGTGTGGGGTCATATTCTGAATATGTCTCAAAATTTTCTAATGTGTTCAGAATTTGACTATCCTCACTGATTTCAGAGATGGTAAAGACAGGTTGTATAGTGTTCTCATCATCGACCCATTCATTGTCTCCTATTTCTATTATTGCTCTTGCTGGAGGATACAAATTGAATTTATTTGTCGAATTACCATTAGAAATGTACATGTCTCCAGATCTACAACTAATAAAAGCATCAGCTGTGACTAGCCAAGGTCTTCCTAAGATAATTGGATGTCCTCCTAGATTATTCTTGGGAGTCAAAATCATAAAATCTACTAGATATTCCCAAGAATCTAAGGAGACTGAAATATCTTCTAATACACCATCTGGTTTAATAACTGATCGATCTGCAAGTTGCAGTAAAGTAGGTGTAAAAAGAAGGTTAGGAAGTTTTAACTGTTCCATAGTCTGTCTACTCATAATGTTGATAGCAGCCCCTAAGTCAATCAATGTGTTTGGAATTTATATTCCATTTATATGTGTCTTGACAATTGGACTTCCTGGATCTACATACTTTTGCATGGTAATTTTTCCCATCATAATGTCTGCAATCTTTCCTACCAGGTGGATTCTTCTTGTGTCTCTTAGTTTCCTTCCTGGTCTTTTGAAACTCAACTCCTTTATGGTTTTTGCTAGAATAGGAATTTCTCGAATGGCTTGTAGCAATGGAATCTTGATACAAACATTCTTCAATTCATCTAGAAAGTCATAGTTAGGCAACAAGATTTGTTTTTCCACCCCCTTATCAATTTGTAGTCTTTTCGGAAAAGGAGGTGTAGATGAAGATACAGGTTGCTCAACTATAGGAGTTGTGGATGTTAGCTTTTCTTTTTCTTTTTGAATTTTTGAATTTTGAAGAGATTCTTCCTCAGAACCCTTATTGACTTGAAGAGAGTCCTCCTCGGAGGTATCTTGCTCTTGAATGTCTATAGAAGGTTTTTCTAAAACTCTACCAGATCTGAGTTGTACATCGTTGAGAGGAACAATCATATAGGTAGGAAATTGTTGTCCTTCTACCATATAAGTATTCTGAGGATTTTTATTATTAGGATTTGGCAATGGTTGAGCTGGAAGTTGATTTGTCTTCTGTTGGTATGGGAGCATGAGTTGAGGATTTGTATTTTGTTGAGAAGGTTGTTGTTGTGGAAATGGCAATGAAAGTTGTGGATTTGGGCTTGAAAATTGTGGAGCTTGTTGATTTTGAAAAGATGGAGGATATTGATAAAATTGAGCAAATCTCCCATAAGGATTTTGCATCCCTTGTACCCATGGCTGATATGGATTTTGATGTTGGGGCCAAGGTTTTTGCCAAGGATTCCAATTTGGTGGGTTTTGAAGATTCATAGGGTTGTTAAACCCTTGAGTTTGTTGTCCCTGCCAAGGTCTTCTTGCAACAAAACAGAGAGATTCTACTGAATTTGGGTCTTCTTGAAAAACAGCTTTGAGTCCAGGAATTGAAGGACAATCCTTGATCTCATTATTCTCTGAGCAAATCATACATGTTTCTACAACTTTTGCATCCAAGGGACATTCCCTTAAAGCATGTTTCTTCCTACATTTAGGACAAAAGATGGCTAAAGCATCTGTTTCTGCTTTCTGCTTGTTTTGGATTTTAAGGGTGTCTAGTTGTTCACTAAGGCTCCCTAAGATATCAGTTTTGAACTCATCAAGCATATTACCAATCTCTGCCCTACTTATTGATCCAGTTGCAGATTTGTTAGCCCTAATAAGAGAAGAATCCCTAGGCCCTTTTCCTGTTTTAGATTTTCCCCTTGAGAGATGGATACATAGTTCTATTATATCACGAAATGGAAGTTGAGAAATGTCTCCTTTCCCCATCATGTTTAAAATGTCTATCCATTCATCTCTAATGGCTTTTAATAGGAGGGCTTTCAAGGTTTCATTATCTAAGTTGCTCATCTTTGCTCTTTTCAAGTTGTATTGAAATCTTTCAATTAAATCTTCCAAATTTTCATCTTCTTTTTGCATCATTTTGAATACCTCATCCTTGTGATTGGTGGGCATACAATAGTCCAAGTATCTATCCAAAATTTTTTGTTTCATATCATTCCAAGTCCTAATAGATTGAGTGGCTAATCCCATGAACCATTTCAAAGCAGATCCCTTCAATGTTGAAGGAAACAGTTTGAGTTTTTGAGAATCTTCCATATAGTCATAAGCTCGGCACACAACTTCAAACTCAAACAGAAATGTTTCAGGATCCTCACTTCGCAATCCATAAAAGTTAGGAAGAACAGATGGTGAGATATTTTTCATTGTTGCATGAGTTTCCTCATCAACTATAGGGAATCCCAACAAATCCCTATTTCTATCATTATTTCCTTCACCATTGTTATCTCCATTGTTTCCTCCTCTTCTACCTCCACCTCTATTTATTACTTCCTGTGGCATGATAGTTTCTTTAGAGTCCTTATAGTCCTCTAGTTCTTCTACCAAGGAAGGATGAGAGAAAGTCTCTTTGTTTTCTAAGTAGGTTTTAGTAGGTGGTATAGGAGAATCCTCTAATTCAGCTGTTCCTTGACTTCCAAAAATCTTAAGGCTAGGGGTAGATGGTGGTGAATCTGGTCTATGCCTTGAAGAAGATGGAGTTGTGAAAATCGAACTCTTGGCTTTAGCTATAAACCTTCCCCTAGAATCTCTTGCTCTATGCATGTCATTTTTTATTTTTTTTTATATTTTTGAAAAGTTGGGCTAATAATTCTCTTTCTGATCTTCCAGGTCACACTAGGTGCAAGAAGAGAGCATACTTAAGAAATTACTAAACCAATAACTCTCTTTTCTGATCCTCCAGATCACACTAGGTGCAAGAGGAGAGCATACTTCAAGAAGTTATCAAGTTTTCCCTTCTTTTATGATTTTATGTTTTTTTTTTTAGGAAATTGGCTACCTATTTACACTTCCCCGGCAACGGCGCCAAAATTTTTGGTCAATTTAGTGTGTCCTAAATTGCTGCATTTAATTTGTCAATCCGGGAATCGTAAGCTGATGAAGTGCGGCGCACTATATGTGCAAGATAACCTATTTCTTAACTTTTTGTCGTTTTTGGTTTTCTAAAGTGAAATGGAAATTCTAAGATGAAAACAAGTTTGGTTATGTTTGTTCAAGGAAATGATATCCCCTATAATGATTTACCAACTTGAAACTTTAAAAAGCAAATTGAAATTTACAATGACAAGACTTGAAAGAAAATGAAAATGTACTGCTGAAATGAAAAGGTGCTGCTAATCTAATAAATCAAAACAGTAAACTAGTGAGCATGAAAACCAAACTATTCTTGCTGCCAACTAAACATAAAAGAACTATGCTTAAGGAAATTCAAAAATTGCAACAAAATTAATCTAAATCAGATTACATCAATTTATCTTCTGATCCTTCATCATTAGTCCAGCTATGATTTTCGGAAGTAATCATAAACAACTTGAGTAACTGATATTTAATTTGCAGAAAATAAACTAATACTAAACCATACACTCATGATTCAATCCCTCACCATCAGTCCAGCTGTGGCTTTCGGAGGCAACTGAAGATGTCATGCATAATTTAATATATCTAAATTTGCAGAAAAGAAACTAATACTAAACTACACATTTCATAATACAATCCCTCACCATCAGTCCAGCTGTGGCTTTCGGAGGCAACTGAAGATGCTATGAGCAGATTAGTATATCTAAATTTTAACTACTGAAGCAGATAAGCAAAACTGAAATGTACAAAGCAATACTGAAATTAAACAAAAGCTATGAAAAGAAAACTAGCAGCAAAACAATGTTAGTTCCATGTCATTAGTCAAAAAGCTATGAAAATGCCCAGGCTGCCTATCTAAAACCTGAAAAACATAAACACTGATCAGTGGTTAACAATCATAAAACATGAAAAACAGAAATGAAATGGAAATTATAGAAGTTTATAAACAGAAATGAAACATCTACAAAGTATGAACATATGAATGGATTATGATACAATGATTTCTAAAGAAACGAAATGAGAAATATACACTATTACACAAAACCTTAGCTGAGCAGGGGCCCTCTACACAGCCTTGGCAACGGTCCTCAAATACGAATTAAGTTGAAAAACAGAGTCTTCTCATATTAAAAAGCAGTCATTACAGAATAGTAATGTTACGGCACAAGTGCAGCGTAATCACTACAGAGCAGACTAATTAAAAAGAACAGAGACTATATTCACTGACAACGACTAACTTCATATGCGTATGCAAACGCAATATATATAACAACAAACTATAATTGTTTCCTAAAGTTCATGCTAGTGGAGAGCACGTAGACCACTACGTCCACGGATATAGGAGCATGGCCGTGTTGGAAAGTAAATCTACGAGAGGTGGATGCTTGAATTCGACTCTAGAACTCTGTACAGATGTCGATTTACCCTCCGCAGGCTTAGAAACGGCCGTATGGATCTTCATGTGACACGAAACAGAGTCCGGCCAACATGAAACTCCATGGTTGACTTCCATGTGGACGCCTTTGACCGCGGCTTCTTTGGATGAGTTTCCTTGAACCAATAGGACACGAACCATGTCCACGTCATTCCTGACCTGCCCATGTGGCTCGTTTCCCTTGTAGACACCTGTAGCATAGAGTTTCACAAAATAGCTGCGGAAAGTTGCAGCAGCTGCGGAAAGTGGCAAGATTCCGCAGCTGGATGAACAAAATCTAGATCAAATAGCAAACACAAAAATATAATTAAAAACCATGTTAGATGCTCTTTTGCACATGATATTGACAATTTGGGAGGTTTAGGTGAGTGAAAAAGGTATGGAAAAATGTATGGAAAAGATGAAAATTTGGGACTCAACGTAGACCACTACGTCCACGGATATAGGAGCATGGTCGTGTTGGAAAGTAGATCTACGAGAGGTGGATGCTTGAATTCGACTCTAGAACCCTGTACAGATGTCGATTTAACCTCCGCAGGCTTAGAAACGGCCGTATGGATCTTTATGTGACACGAAACAGAGTCCGGCCGACATGAAACTCCATGGTTGACTTCCATGTGGACGCCTTTGACCGCGGCTTCTTTGAACGAGTTTGCTTGAACCAATAGGATACGAACCATGTCCACGTCATTCCTGACCTGCCCATGTGGCTCTTTTCCCTTGTAGACACCTGTAGCATAGAGTTTCACAAAATAGCTGCGGAAAGTTGCAACAGCTGCGGAAAGTGGCAAGATTCCGCAGCTGAATGAACAAAATCTAGATCAAATAGCAAACACAAAAATATAATTAAAAACCATGTTAGATGCTCTTTTGCACATGATATTGACAATTTGGGAGGTTTAGGTGAGTGAAAAAGGTATGGAAAAATGTATGGAAAAGATGAAAATTTGGGACTCAACAAAAAGTTATAGCAAAAATTCCACGATGACCTGTTTGGAGCAGCGAAACCCTAGAATCCAAAGCTCTGATACCAAATGTTGTGTAACCAGCTCCAGAAATAGAAGAAAAGAGATATCAACACCTTAGAAATAAGCCACTTCGAGGCGGAAACCTCTAATACATTATATAAATGAAAATTTCTTGGATGATCCAATTTACAAAACCTCCTTTCTATATATAGGAGTCCATGGGGCCATAATGTAATCCTAGTGGGCCACAATGTAATCCTAGCCGACCTAACAATAATAATTTAAGGGCACAATAATAATAAAATGGGGGTTAAAAGGGTACAATAATAACAGTAAGGGGGTTACACTAACAACAATAAGGGACTATACTAGTAATATAGGGACCTAACATTTGGTACCAACGTAGGCCTCTAAGTTCTCTTTCAAATGCCACAAGTCTGACCTAATTTGGATTCTCCAAGACAAAGTTGTGTCCAATCTCCCACGATGACCTAATTATGGATTGGTTCAGTAGAGAAAACTTTTATGACTTGCCACGTGTCATGGTTTCATCCTTCAACCCTGAAATTGATAGCCAAGAAACTAAAGTCCGTTACTTGTGACCACTTTTTACGGCACTCCAATCCGATGCTTAGAGAGAGATTTACAAATCTTTTCCCATGATCACCTCTTTGAGATGAAATTTGGGAGCCTAAAAAAGCACTACCTTCCACAAATCATATTTCTGAAAATATTGTGAACCAAGATCTAAAATTTTTTGACAAGTTTCCTCAGGATTTCGGCTTCGTACCCTAAAAATTTCAGATTCTGAACCTTCATAGAAAAAACGTTATAGCGCAAATTCCACAATGACCTATTTAGGAGCCTGAAAAAAGACCTAACTTCCACAGATCATATCTCTAAAAATATTGTGAACCAAAATCTAAAATTTTTAGACAATCTTCCTCAGGATTTTTTCTTCGCACCCTAAAAATTTTAGCTTCTGAAACTTCGTAGAAAAAAAATTATAGCGAAAATCCCACGATGACCTGTTTGGAGTAGCGAAACCCTAGAATCCAAAGCTCTGATACCAAATGTTGTGCAACTAGCCCCAAAAATAGAAGAAAAGAAATATCAATGCCTTAGAAATAAGCCACTTCGAAGGGGCAACCTCCAATACATTACATAAATGAACAATTCTTAGATGATACAATTTACAAAACCTCCTTTCTATATATAGGATTCCATGTGGCCATAATGTAATCCTAGTGGGCCACAATGTAATCCTAGCCGACCTAACAATAATAATTTAAGGGCACAATAATAACAAAATGGGGGTTACAGGGGTACAATAATAACAATAAGGGGGTTACACTAATAACAATAAGGGACTATACTAGTAATATAGGGACCTAACAATATTAGAACCAATTCTTTCTCTATCCTATTCTTTTCTACTGATAGGGACCTAACATTTAGTCAGGTTAAGCTTAAGGTTAAGGGTTTGGTCAAGGTCAAGGTTAAGGGTTTGGTCAAGGTTAAGGTTAAGGTTAGGGTAAAGTTAAATTTAAGGTTAAGGTTAGGTTAAGGTTAAGGTTAAGGTTAAGGGTTTGGTCAAGGTTAGGGTTAGGTTAAGGGGGTAAGGTTAATGTTAAGGTTAAGGGTTTGGTCAACGTTATGGTTAGGTTATAGTTAAGGTCAAGGTTAAGGTTTTTTTATAGTTAAGGTTAAGATTAAGGTTAAGGTTAAGGTTAGGGTAAAGTTAAAGTTAAGTTTAAGGTTAGGTTAAGGTTAAGGTTAAGGTTAAGGGTTTGGTCAAGGTTACGATTAGGTTAAGGGGGTAAGGTTAATATTAAGCTTAAGGGTTTGGTCAAGGTTAGGGTTAGATTCTAGTTAAGGTTAAGGTTAGGGTTAGGTTATAGTTATGGCCAAGGTTAAGGTTAGTTTAAAGTTAAAATTAGGTTAAGGATAAAGTTAAGGTTATCGTTACGGTAAGGTTAAGCTTAAGGGTAAAGCTAAGGTTATGGTTAAGGTTAAAGGTCAGGTTAAGGTTAAGTTAGGTTAAGGTAAGGTAAGGTTAATTTTACGGTTGGGTTAAGGTTAAGTTTAGGTTAAGTTAACGTTAAAGTTAGGTTAAGGTTAGGTTAAGGGTAAATTTAAGGTTAAGGTTAGGGTTAAGGTTAGGGGAAGGTTAAGGTTAAGGTTAGGTAAAGGTGAAGGTTAAGAGTAAGGTTAAGGTTAAGGTCAAGGTAAAGGATAAAGTTAAGTTAGGTTAGGGTTAAGGTTAAGGTTATGCTTATGGGAAGCTTAAGGTTAAGGTTAAGTTAAGTTTAAGGGTAAGGGTTCAGTCAAGGTTAGGGTTAGGTTATAGTTAAGGTCAAGTTAAGGTTAAGATTAAGGTTAGGTTAAGGTTAAGGTTAGTTTAAGGTTAAGGTAAGGGTAAAGATAAGGTTATGGTTAAGGTTATATTAAGGTAAAGATAAGTTTATGGTTAAGGTTAGGTTAAGGTCAGGTTAAGATTAAGGTTAAGGTGAAGGTTAAGGGTAAGGTTAAGGGTAAGGTTAAGGTTACGTTAAGGTTAAGGTTAAGGTTAAGGGTTTGGGATGGTTAAGGTTAAGGTTAAGGGTTTGGTCAAGGTTAGGGTTAAGTTATAGTTAAGGTCAAGGTTAAGGTTATGGTTAAGGTAAGGTTAAGATAAAGTTAAGGGTATGATTTTAGTAAGGTCAAAGTTCATGTTAAGGTCAAGGTCAAGGTAAGGTTAAAGGTTAAGTTTAGGTTAACCTAGACCTTGACCTTAACCTTAACATTAACCTTAACATTAACCTAACCTTAACCTTAACCTTAAATTTAACCTTAACCTTAACCTTGACCTTAACCTTACCTTGACCTGAACCTTAACCTAACCTTAAAATTAACCCTAACCTTAACCTTGACCTTAAGATAACCATTAACCTTAACCTTAACCTTAACGTGTAACCTTAACCTTACCCTTAACTATAACCTAGCCCTAACCTTGACCAAACCCTTAACCTTAACCTTAACTTTAACCGTAACCTTCCCCTAACCTTAACCCTAACATTAACCTTAACTTTAACCTTAACCTAACCTTAACCTTAACTTTACCATTAACCTAATCTTAACTTTAAAATAACCTTAACCTTACCCTTAACCTTGACCTTAACCTTAACTTAACCTAACCTTAACCATAGCCTAACCCTAAACTTGACCAAACCCTTAACCTTAACCTAACCTTAACCTTAACCTTAACCTAACTATAACCTTACCCTTAACCTTAACCTTGACCTTAACTATAATCTAACCCTAACCTTGACCAAACCCTTAACATTAACCTTAACCAAACCCTAACCTTGACAAAACCCTTAACATTAACCTTAACCTTAACCTTAACCTAATCCTAACCTTAACCTAGCTGTAACATTAACCTAACCTTAACCTTACACATAACCTAACCCTAACCTTGACCAAAACTTAACCTTAACCTTAACCTTCCCATAACCTTAACATTGACCTTAACTATAACCTAACCTTAACCTTGACGAAACCCTTACCATAACCTTAACCTAAACGTAACCTTAACCTTAAACTTATCCTTATCTTAACCTTAGCCTAACCTTACACTTAACCTTAACCTTAACCCTAACCTTAAGGTTAAATTTATGGGTGAGGTAAGGGTTAAGGTTAGGGTTAGGTTATAGTTAAGGTCAAGGTTAAGGTTAGGTTAAGGTTAAGGTTACAGGTTTAGTGAGGTTAAGGTTAAGGTTAAGGGTAGGTTAAGGTTAAAGTCAAAGTTAAGGTTATGGTTATGGGAAGGTAAGGTTAATTTTAGGTTAAGGTTCAGATAAGGTTGACATTACATTAAGGGTAAAGTCAAGGTTAAGGTTAAGTTAAGGTTAACATAAGGTTATGGTTAAGGTTAGGTTAAGGGTAATGTTATGGTTAAGATTAGGGTTAAGGTTAAGGTTAGGTTAAGGTTAAGGTTACTGTTAAGGTTATAGTTAGGTTAAGTTTAAGGTTAAGGTTAGGTTAAGGTTAATATTAGGTTATGAGTTTAGTTAGGTTAACGTTAAGGTTAAGGTCAAGGGTTTGGGAAGGTTAAGGTTAAGGTTAAGGGTAAGACAAGGTTAAGGTCAAGGTCAAGGTCAAGGTCAAAGTTAAGGTTAGGTTATAGTTAAGCTTAAGATAAGGTTAACGTTAGGTGAAGGTTAAGGTTAAGGTTATGGTTGAGGTTAAGGTTAAGGTTATGGTTAGTGACCTAACCCTAACCTTCACCAAACCCTTAAACTTAACCTTGACCCTTAACCATAACTTTAACCTGAACCTTTAACCTAACCTTAATACCCTAACCTTAACCTTAACCTAAATCTAACTTTAACCTTAACTTTACCTTAACCTTGACTTTACCCTTAACTAAACCTTAACCTTAACTTTATCTTAACCTTAACCTAAGCTTAACCTTAACCTTAACCTAACTATAACCTTACCCTTAACATTAACCTTGACCTTAATATTAACCTAACTTTAACATTAACCTTAACTATAACCTTATCTTTACCCTTAACCTTAACCTTAACCTTAACTTTAACCTAACCCTAACCTTAACTTTACCCTTAACCTAACCTTAACCTAACCATAACCTTGACCAAACCCTTAACTGTAACCTTAACCTAACCCTTAACCTTAAACTTAGCCTTAGCCTTTACTTAACCTTAACCTTAACCTTAACATTAACCTTCCCATAACCTTAACTATAACCTAACCATAACCTTGACCAAACTCTTAACCTTAACCTTAACCTTAACCTTAACTTAACCTTAACCTAACTGTAACCTTAACCTTAACCTTAGCCTTATCTTAACGTTAACCTAACCTCAACCTTGACTTTACCCTTAACGTAACCTTAACCTTAACCTTACCCTTAACCTTATCTTAACCTTAACTGTTACACCATTTTTTGGTCATCTAACCTACTATCATTAGATGGACCCAAGTACACCATGTAAGACCAATTTTACCCTAAGTAAAATTGCTTTCACTATGTAAAATAACTTAATAAAACACATTTATTAGGTTGTTTATGGTCTAAACAGGAAACCCCAAAAGGAAATATTAAACAAACCGATATTTGTTTGATTTTCCTCAAGGAATAATTAATTAAACAATAATTTAATTATTATTCCTGGTCATGTTTAACCCAAAACAAATAAATTAATTAGATAAATATTTATTTATCTTATTATTTTCTAGGAATAATTATTTAAATCTTATTTAAATAATATTCCTTGTTAAATATGACTAAATCACCCATAAATAATTAAATAAATCATTATTTATTTGATTATCTTTCAACCACTTCCTTAAAATGATAAATAAATCATTTATTTATTTATTATTCATAAATAAAGGGATTTGACCCAAGTCAAATACTTTTTCCCTCCAACAAATATAATAAAATATTCCATAAAAGGTGGATCTAGATTTGGTTAATGTTATTTTAATCATGCATCAAGATCTAGAATGACCCAATATTTTGTTATAAATAGGAGGGTTTTTCCTACCACTCTTCACCTTTTGTTGCCTATTAGATCACTCTGGATCTAAACTCTTGGTCTAACTTTGAGCCATTATCATTGTCATATTTTCCATTATTTGCTGTGTGAGCTCCCTTTGAGTTCTATCTTTGTCTGGGTTTTCTACACCAACATGAGAGAGAAATGCTAGATCTGAAGTGCTGAGGACTTCCAAGAACCCATCCCATTGAGGAGAATTGGAAACATCTTCTTGTTTTCCTCCCAGGTGCCCTTAATAAAAAAAATTCTTTCAAAAATTGTTCTTGTCTTGTCTATTGGATATATGGAGCAAAACCTTCTTTTTACTGCTTAATGTCTTTCTATGCATAGATCTGGTTTTTTGCAGCTCTTGTCTTGATCAACTAACTGCAGATCTGAAGATATTGGCAACCATATTTGATGTTAGGGCTATTAGTTATGCGTAGCTAAAGTGGTCTTTTTTCGTACACTTCGACAAAGGATTCATACTAACAATTGGCGACTCCACACGGGTTTTCAATTACGACCGTTGTCGTTTTTCATATTCCTGCATATCCAGCTACTTCAGACCCTAGGGTTTCTTTTCAGCTTTTTGTTTTTCCTATTTTCATGTTTTTTTTCACCTATAAAACCCTAAAACATTAAAATTTCTAACTTTCGCGTGTTTCTGGGCCTATTGCGCAGGTGACAGACATCAGTCGCAACTGAGACGGAAAATTTTCCGCAAATCTGCTGTCGGGACAACCGGAGTTGGAGGTCGCACTTTTTAGCCCAAAAACTGCGACCTGGACTCCAGGTCGCACTTTTCAGCCCCTTTTCTGCTACCTGAACAGGAAAACAAGTCAGAACCTGTGACCTGTGCTTTTTTCTGCTGTTTTTCTGCAATTTTTCTGGGTTTTGCTAAAGCTTCTGTCAGGGTTTTCCACCCTCTGTCTCGCCCGTTTGGACCTGTTTCTGATCTATTTTTCTCATCTAAGTGGGAACCTAGCCCCCTAGGGCTTCATTACCCTCCACTTTTGGTGGAAGATTTTTAGCTATTTCAGGTGTCTGATTTTTCAAAGTTTCAGCCTTCCCTTCTTCAGATCTGATACCTCATTCTCAGATCCCTTTAAATCAGCTCTTCTTCCTTTCAAATCACCTCTTGTATTTTTTTTTGGACCTCCCTTTAGGACCTCCTCCCTGTCCTTTCTGATTTTTGCTGATTTCCTCCTTTTTTCCAGCCACCTTGCCTCTGCCTCTTGGTTGTGATCTGCACCTCTTTTCAGCAGCTTTCTCCCTTAGATCCCTGTCCCTTTTTACCCTAGATCTATTGGCCTCTTTTTAGTGTGTTTTGACTAGATTTTTCCCTTTTTTAGATTAGTTTTGAGAGACCCGCCTTTTTGGGTTGAATCGATGCACTAGTAGCTGTTAATTTTCTGTTATTTCAGCATTATATACTGTTTTTGCAGCATTATTTTCAATTACGCAGCACACTTTTTCTCTTGCTCTCAAAACGAAAAGGGTTTAAAAATTAAAATTAACGCACGCCACACACTCACCCTAAGCGAAGAAGAGCCTGGTTTACACCGCTAGGCAAAGACTTTAAAATCAATTGACACTGCACCTTTTTGCCCTTGTTTCGACATTGTAATCACTTGATTCTGCACCTCCCTACCTTTGTCGATCGTTCTTCTTCCCCTCGTGTCGTGTTTGTGTTGTCATCATTGCGCCGCCAAGGCACGCCTCCCGGAGACTTCTTGGCCTTCACCCTCTGTTTCTGGTCGGTTGACCTGCTCCATCTCACCGTCGTCGAGCCAGTCCTCCTCCGAGTCTGCATTCTGACTCCTCTTCTGATTCATTAGGTTCTACTTTTACTTCTAGTTCTCCCCCTGTCACCTTCACTATGTCTCTTCCAGGGCCTAATGCTAGCGGTAATCCCGGCCCTAATGCCGGAACTACTACTAGCTGAACCACCACAAGAACTACCTCGGCTGCACCCTTGCTCCCTTACATGGCAGGCCTCAGCCTCCCCAATTTCAATCAGTTGATCAATGACCCTATCTGCCATGATGTTGGTTGGCCTGCTATGCCGACCAAGCTCCCCTCCGACATTCCCAAGTTCGAAGGCCTTGCTAGAGACGATCCAACCAACCATATCCGATCTTTCCACATGTGGTGTTCCTCTAATTCCATTACCGATGACTCCATCCGTCTTCGGTTGTTCCAACGCACGCTCACAGGCGAAGCTTCTAAATGGTATGTTGATCAACCCACCTCTTCCCATACCACCTTTGCGACCATTGCCCAAGCCTTTTTATCTTATTTCCAACTCCCCCTCCGATACGACACTGGTACAGAGCTTTTGACTTCTTTCCGTCAATCCTCTTCAACCCGCCTTTCCACTCATGCCCAGGAATGGCGGAGAAGAAGGAGCTTATGTCGAGCTCCCCCATTTGAAGATCCGATTTATATGGACTGGTTCCTTTGCACTCTCTTAACTCCCATTGGCAAATATGTCACCTCCCATTTCCCTCGAACAGAAGAAGTCGCCCTCCAATTAGCCTTGAAATATGACCTGATCTACGCTCAATCTGGTTATGTTTATACCGTCCTTCCTGACCTCCCCAGGCCCGGTGGCGCTAACGCCCCGGGGGCATCTCATTCCGCTGACGGCATCGTTGGAGCCCTTTCTCATCCGTATCCTCAACCTCCTATGGGCTATGGTCTCCCTCCGTGAGGGGCCAACACCTCTAGCACTTTTCCCCCTCCAGGTAGCATGTATCTAGGATACGGCATGCCTCATCCTTTTGCCCAACCTCCTGCTTACCTCAATGTTTCCCAAACTAACCATTATCCTTATCCACAGCCTGGTGCGCCAGCCCCTCCAGCATATACGCTTCCACCTCCCCTGCCTCCTCCGCCCCCACAACAGCACCTACAACCCCCTTGAGGGCAAGTCTTTGCACAACAGGGCATGACTAATCCCCCTTCTCAAAGAAGGCAGAGAGGCAACCCAAATCAATCCGCCCCTGGTATGCGTGGACCCAATCCTCAAGGTACTGACTCTAACACTGCTAACCAGCAACAAGGCACTCAGCCCAAGCAGGACAGGCCTCTTCGCACCAATAAGCCTTGTTCATGTTGCAGTGTTTATGGTCATTACACCCACGATTGTCCCCTCTTACCACAGATGCAACAGATGTGGGAGTCTCAAGCCACATTGCGAGGACAACATGCCTCCCCTCATGCTCCCCCTAATGTGGCCACTACCCAACCGGCTGTGTTTACTGATCCTTTCCCCTAACAAGGATTCATGGCTGCCCAACCACCTGACAGACATGTGGCCACTCAACCTTCCCCTTCGGGTTCCTCCAATTATCAGATCCTCATGATGAACTCTGATCCACCTCTAACCGTCAACCTTAACCTTCAAACTCGGTCTCATCAGTACCCCAAGCCTCCCACTTCGTCTGTCCTCGAGTCCCCTTCTTCAGGTTCTATAGAGCCTCTTTCAACATCCAACGGTCCCTTACATATCCCTCAACCCAAAGTTGAGGTTCATACCAAGATTCCTAAGGGACCATTACACCGAAATGCTGCTCCTGGTCACGCTGCTCATTCGTATAGCATAGTAGATGATTTGGCGCAGTCTCCTACTTCCATTTCCACATTGGAACTCCTCCAGTCATGCCCTTCCCAAAAGAAGGCTCTACTATCTGCCATGGGCGCTGTAGATCCTGTTGATGACCAATTTATTATTTTCGATGCCCATCAATCAAAACATCCTCCTCTTCCTGCTTCCGTAGCCTTCCAAATCCCAGTCCAAATCCGGAATGCTAACATTTCTCGGTGTATAATTGATGAGGGGGCATCCACCTGTGTGATGTCTGCTTCGGTTTGGAAGCAACTCAGATCTCCTGAGTTGGCCCCTTCCACGATAACCCTTTGAGAGTGGGATGGCCACGCCTCCCATCCCATTGGCCTCTTCCGTAATTGTCCTATCACTCTTGCGGGCAAGACTGTTTGCGTTGACGTCGAAGTCATTGACGCCCCTCTAGATTATAACATTCTCTTGGGGCGAAGCTACACCTATGCCATGTTTGCTGTCCCCTCTGCGGTTTTTCACAACATGTATTTTCCTCACAATGGAAAGATAGTCACCATTGACCAGTTGACATATCATGAGCCAAAATCTCAAACCTCCCCTGAGATGACCATCTCTTCTGTAGCCAATAAGAAAACCGTTGATTCCTTGACCAGTGTCTCTCCCGGTGTCTACAAAGACTCCTCTTTTCTTGGAAATTTCCCTGGTCTCCCTCCTCCTCCTATCTCTGACCCCAGCTCATCGAATTTTTTCATGATGCAATCATCTCAGGCTACTCTCAAGCAACCTGCTTTGGCTAGTCAGCAACCGCGCTCTCCGCAACCTGCTCCTAGCCCTTCACATACAGTTGGTATTCATGCACCTCTTTACCCTCCTGGCATGGTTCCTCCAAGCCTTCACCATTTAGGAGCTGTCCCACCTGGCCATTACCCCTTTGGTCAGATACCGTTCCTAGCTCCCCCGCCAGGAGTGTACATGGTACCTGTCATGGCCACCCTCTCTCTTCCTAACCTGACCCTTGGGATTCCTGTCTGGTACCATGATCCTCCAGCCGCAACCCCGCCTGGTCAACCCAAACCTTATATTTCTTTGACCCCGGTTCAACCAGTCCCCATGACTTCTCCCGCTGCAACAGTGCCTCAGTCACCTCAACAGGAACCACCTCCTGTTGTGACCGCTTCGGGTAAGAAGGGAAAAGCTCGCAAGGGGGCATCAAGGGAAAAGGCTACCTCGACAAACCCTGCCCCTCCTCGGCCTCCAAAGCATACCATCCAGTGTGCTTTGTGTGATGTTGTCGGTCACGCCACCCATACCTATCCTGAATTGCTTCATCTCAAGCCCATGGTTAATGTCGCGTTCCCTGAGTCCACTGTCCCGGAAGCCTCTGTTCCTTCTGCGACCGTGGCCAAGAACCCCACGAATATTCACACCAACCACCCCTGTGCTTTGTGTGATCTCCATGGCCATTACACCCATCTTTGTCCTCGCCTCGAGGACTTCCACACCTCTCTAGCCGCGGTCCCCCAATTCAAGGCTAAGCGCAATGAGTCCATCTCTCCCCTATTTGCGCGTTTTTCTTCGGCAGAACTACCGGACATGACTGCTCCCATTGACATTCCCCCTCTTGATGTCGAGATGACGGAGCCTTCATCCACCATTTTCTACCTATCATCATCCATGAGACCCTCGGGGAACATTCCCTCTGAATCCTCCCCTGTTGTTTCGCTTGACCTTCCTTCAGCGATCACCCTGGGCTCAACATCGGTAAATCCTTTATCTACTTACTTTTCCATCACTCCTTGTGACGATGTGCATGTGAACCTCTCTTCTCATGATGATGAGTCAGGTAGCTTCGCCACGTCTGGTGGTCTTTCTTCCACCAGTCACCCCATCTTCTATCATGATGACGACATTATGGATGAAATCCCCATCCCTGACTTTATCTATTCCCCCTTACATCGAACCCATGCAGTTGAACCACATGCACATTGTCGCCATTACATTGAAACCCAATATTTGAGTAAGGGGGCACCCATATTCGAGAGACCAGGAGAAGAAATTCTCCAAAACTCTCCTCGTGTATCTGGTTGTGTTGAATTTAGTACCATTATTCTTCCACATTTAGAAGAACCTCTAGAGTCCCATATCACTTCAGATCACTCTAGGGATGATATCCCTTATCGTTCCCTCATCTTCCATCAGCAACCCAATCTCTTAGATATTGTTGTTGACCAACCTATGGGTTTTCTAGGAGAGCATCAGTTCATTATCTCCAAATCCTCTCTTTGGGATAGTGACACCAGGTATGCCCACCCGAAAACTTAAAGTCCATTTGCTTCATATATTCAGTACTAAAAGAGATTGGTAATCCTCCATTTCCTTTCTCACACTGCATAACCATAACGAAAAAAAATGGCGCACCACATCATTACAATGTGTTTAGATTCCCCTTTTTCTAAATACATTTTGGCATGACCACACCATGCTTGGGGGCACCTATGCCCCTCAACCATAACCCTCCTCAAAATCGAATCTCCTCACTTACCACACTTGTACTTGGGGCACCACTCTGCCTCCATACTTGTCCTTGTTCGTGTTGATTTTCGTCATGAGCTGCCATCTTGTACTCATGCTTTCATGGTCCCCCATGGGACGTTTTCTGTGTGGTAGCACCATCGAGTCGCCCTTGTTTAGAGCATCCAAGTTGAGTCATCATCGCCTTCCTGGAGTCTATCCCGAGTCCCTTTGTACTCCACTATAGTCCTCCCTCCTTCATTGCTTGGTCTCTCTCTTGTGTCGCACATCATGGACTGCAGTCCCACTGTTCCCTATCCCTTATGATATTGTGTCAGTCGCTACCATGTCATTCATGCCCTTTATGCTCTAGCAAGGGAAGTCGTCAATTCGCTACTCATTCCCCTCCATTCCATCATCATCATTGGTATTAGTCTGTCTGTCGCTCTACTATTTTCTCTCGTGCCTTAGTTGAGGATCTCTCATTGCCTCACCTATGGCGCGGACCTCATACATCGACATCGGCTCCTTCATTCCGGAAAACCGAGGTCTAGAGGCGGTGTACCTTGGTTCCGGCTTCCACTCTTGTTCGGTGTGAATGATCGAGGCAAAAGGGATCTCGGGGGGGGCTTTGACTTGATTGTTTCTCCACTCCGACTCCTTTCAGCTTCGGCATGATCGAGATGCGTATGCTTGATGGTCCGGTGATGCAACAACAGTATTGGTGATGCTCGGGTGTGTGTGGAATGTCTCAGCCCTCATGAGGGGGTGGCCCTGCAGGTAGCCCCCCACATACCCGGATGACCTCTTCATTACCGCCTTCGATCCAGCTCCATATATTTGATGATGTCAGCCTTAGCCGCTTGCAGCGCCTCTTTGATTTGCATGTATCAGTCAGATTTTGTGAGCCCTTCCCCGCTTATAGGGGGCATTTGGGTTGTATTTGTATCTCATGTACTCAGATATTATTGTATAAGTCCTGGCTGTTATCCCAGGCATAGCATGTATGTGGGATCCCTCATTGTATTTTTATCTGGCTCATGTTTATGCCGGCTGTACTTTATGGTTCAGTCCCTTGTTTACTAGACACACTATTCTTTTGTACTTTGTCTCGGTGGGCATAGGTATGCCTCCCTCGCAGCCTTTAGCACAGGTACCCTCTCATAAAAAGAGACTTGTTGCACCTGCAAGTCTCATCTCCTCAGGGTCTAGTTCTTCAGCACATTAGTCTACCTTACATTTCTCTCTCTGACTTCCCTTTTGATGTTTGGTGATTGAGTTCTTACAACGTACTTCGGTCATACGATTTTCTCCTAACACTCGCACGCTGGGGGGAAATCTGTTACACCATTTTTTGGTCATCTAACCTATTATCATTAGATGGACCCAAGTACACCATGTAAGACCAATTTTTCCCTAAGTAAAATTGCTTTCACTATGTAAAATAACTTAGTAAACCACATTTATTAAGTTGTTTATGGTCTAAACAGGAAACCCCAAAAGGAAATATTAAACAAACCTATATTTGTTTGATTTTCCTCATGGAATAATTAATTAAACCATAATTTAATTATTATTCCCAGTCATGTTTAACCCAAAAACGAAGAAATTAATTAGATAAACCTTTATTTATCTTATTATTTTCTAGGAATAATTATTTAAATCTTATTTAGATAATATTCCTTGTTAAATATGACCAAATCACCCACAAATAATTAAATAAATCATTATTTATTTAATTATCCTCCAACCACTTCCTTAAAAATATAAATAAATCATTTATTTATTTATTATTAACAAATAAAGGTATTTGACCCAAGTCAAATACTTTTTCCCTCCAACAAATATAATAAAATATTCCATAAAGGGTGGATCTAGATTTGGTTAACATTATTTTAATCATGCACCAAGATCTAGAATGACCCAATATTTTGTTATAAATAGGAGGGTTTTTCCTACCATTCTTCACCTTTTGTTGCCTATTAGATCACTCTGGATCTAAACTCTTGGTTTGACTTTGAGCCATTATCATTGTCATAGTTTCTATTATTTGTTGTGTGAACTCCCTTTGAGTTCTATCTTTGTTTGGGTTTTCTACACCAACGGGAGAGAGAAATGCTAGATCTGAAGTGCTGAGGACTTCCAAGAACCCATCCCATTGAGAAGAATTGGAAACATCTTCTTGTTTTCCTCCCAGGTGCCCTTAATACAAAAAATTCTTTCAAAAATTGTTCTTGTCTTGTCTATTGGATATATGGAGCAAAACCTTCTTTTTACTGCTTAATGTCTTTCCATGCATAGATTTGGTTTTTGCAGCTCTTGTCTTGATCAACTAACTGCAGATCTGAAGATATTGGCAGCCATATTTGATGTTAGGGCTATTAGTTATGCGTAGCTAAAGTGGTCTTTTTTCGTACACTTCGACAAAGGATTCATACTAACATTAACCTAACCTAACCTTAACCTTAACCTTAACCTTAACCTTAACCTTAACATTAACCTTAACCTTGACCTTAACCAAACCCTTAACATTAACCTTAACTTAACCTTAACCTTAACCTAACCTTGACTGTGACCCTAACTATAACCTAACACTAACCTTACCTATCCTTACCCATAACTTTAACCTTAAGGTTAGGGCTAAGGATAAGGTTAAGGTTAAGGTTAGGTTTAGGTTAAGGTTAAGGGTAAGGGTAAGGTTACGATTAAGGTTAGGTTAAGGTTAAGGGTAACGTAAAGTTTAAGCTTACGTTAAGGGTAAGGTTTGGTTCAGGTTAGGGTTAGGTTATAGTTAAGGTCAAGGTTAAGTTTAAGGTTAAGGGTAAGTATAAAGTTAAGGTTAAGTTTACGAGTTTAGTCAGGTTAAGGTTAAGGTTAAGGTTAATGTTAAAGGTAAGGTCAAGGTCAAGGTTAAGGTTACGTTAAGGGTTTGGTCAAGGTTAGGGTTAGGTTAAGGTTAGGGTTTGGTTAGAATTAAGGTCAAGGTTAAGTTTAAGGTTAAGGGTAAGGTTAAGGTTAAGTTTAATGTTAAGGTCAATGTTAAGGTCAATGTTAAGGTTTTTGTCAAGGTGAGGGTTAGGTTATAGTTAAGGTCAAGGTTAAGGTTAGGTTATAGTTAAGGTTAAGGTTAAGGCTATTAGAAGGTTAATGTTAAGGTTAAAGTTAAGGTTAGCTTAAGGTTAAGGTTACTGATTTATTCAAGTTACGGTGAAGGTTAAGGTTAAGGTTAGGTTAAGGTTAAGGGTAAAGTCAAGGTTAAGGGTAAATTTAAGGTTAAGGTGAAGGTTAAGGGTAAGGTCAAGGTTAAGGTTATGATAAGGTTAAGGGTAAGGTTAAGGTTAAGGTTAGGTTAAGGGTAAAGTTAAGGTTAAGGGTAAAGTTAAGGTTAAAGTTACAGTTAAGGTTAAGGTTAAGGCTAACGTTAAGGTCAAGGTCAAGGTTAGGGTTAAGTTAGGTTAAGGTAAGGTTAAGGTTACGATTATGGTTAGGGTAAGGTTAGGGTTAGGTTATAGTTAAGTTTAAGGTTAACGTTAAGGGTAAAGTTAAGGTGAAGGTTAGGGTTAGGTTATTGTTAAGGTTAAGGTTAGGTTAAAGGTAAAGTCAAGGTTAAAATTAAGGTTAAGGTTATGGTTTTAGCAAGGTGAAAGTTAAGGTTAAGGTTAGGTTAAGGTTAAGGGTGAAGGTTAAGGTTATGGGTCTTAACCTTAACCTTACCATTAACCTTCGCCCTTAACCTTCACCCTTAACCTTCACCTTCACTATAACCTAACCTTAACCTTGACCTTAACTATAATTTAACCTTGACCTTAACCTTAACCTAGCTTTAACTTTGACCTTCCCCTAACCTTAACTTTAACCTTAAACTAACCTTAACCTTAACCTTAAATTTACCCATAACCTTAACCTTACCCTTAACCTAACATTAACATTGACCTTGACCAAACCCTTAACCTCACCTTAACCTTAGCCTAACCTAACCTTAACCTTAACCTTAACCTTATCTTAACCTTAACCTTCCCATGACCTTAACCTTAACCTTAACCATAACCTAATCTTAGCCTTGACATTACCCTTAACGTAACATTAATCTTAAACTTAACCTTAACCTTCCCATAACCATAACCTTAACCTTAACTTTATCCTTAACCTAACCTTAACCTTAACCTTAACCTAACCTTAACCTTGAATTTACCCTTAACGTAACCTTAACCTTAAGGGTAAAGTTAAGTTAACCTTACTTTTAACCTTATCTTAACCTTAACTTAAGCTTATCTTAACCTTAACCCAACCTTAACCTTAACCTAACCTTAACCTAACCTTAACCTTAACCTTACCCTTGACCTTATGTTAACATTACCTTAACCTTAACCTTAACCTAACCTTAACCTTACCATTAGCCTAACCTTAACCTTGAATTTACCCTTAACATAACCTTAACCTTATCTTTAACATTACTAAACCTGTACCCTTAACCCTATCTTAACCTTAACCTTTGCTTAACCTTAAGGGTTAGGTTAAGGTTAAGGTTATGGGAAGGTTAAGGTTAACCTTGACTTTAAAATTAACCTAACCTTAACCTTAACTATAACCTAACCCTAACCTTAACCTTAACTTTACCCTTAACCTTAACCTTAACCTTAACCTTGACCTTGACCTTAACCTAAACTTAACCTTAACCGTAACCTTAACCTAACCTTAACCATAACCATAACCTTAACCTAACCTTAAACTTAATTTTATAATTAACAAAACCCTAACTTTGACCAAACCCTTAAACTTACCCTTAACCTTAACCTCACTAAACCTATAACCTTAACCTTAACCTAACCTTAACCTTGAATTTACCCTTAACCTAACATTAACCTTAGCCTTAACCTAAACTTAACCTTAACCTAACGTAACCTTCACCTTAACCTTGACCTTAACTATAACCTAACCCTAACCTTACCCTAACCATAACCTAACCCTAACCTTAACCTTACCCTTAACCTTATTTTAACCTTAACCTTCATTACAACCTAACCTTAACCTTAACATTAACCTTAACCTTAACCTGACTAAACCCATAACGTTAACCTTACCTTAACCTAAATTTAACCTTAACCTTAACCTTAACCATAACCCTAACCTTGACCAAACGCTTAACCTTAACCTTAACCTGACTAAACCCATAACCTGAATCTTAACCTTAACTTGACTAAACCTGTAACCTTAACCTTAACATTAACCTTGACCTTAACTTAACCTTAACCTTGACCTTGACCTAGACCTTAACCTTACCCTTACCCTTACCCTTACCCTTACCCTTAATCTTAACTTAACCTTAACCTGACTAAACTTGTAACCCTAAACCTTAACCTTACCCTTAACCTTAACCTTAACCTTAACCTTGAATTTACCCTTAACCTAACCTTAACCTTAACTATAACCTAACCCTAACCTTGACCTTAACTTTACCCTTAACTTTTACCTTAACCTTAACATTAACCTTTATCTTGACCTTAACCTAACCTTAACCTTCTCTTACCCTTAATCTAACCTTAACCTTAACCTTAACCTAACCTTAAGTTTAACCACAACCTAAACTTAACGTTAACTTTACCTTAACCTTGACTTTACCCTTAACCTAACCTTAACTTTAACCTTAACCTAACCTTAACTTTAACCTTAACCTGACTAAACCCTTAAGGTTAGGGTAAATTTAAAGTTAAGTTTAAGGTCAAGGTCAAGGTTAAGGTTAAGATAGGTTAAGGTAAGGTTATGGTTAGGTTAAGGTTAAGGTTAAGGTTAAGTTAAGGGTAATGTTAAGGTTAAGGTAAAGGTTAAGGGTAAGGGTAAGGTTAAGGTTATGGTAAGGGTAAGGTTAAGGTTACATTAAGGTAAAGGTTATGGTTAAGGTTAGTGTTAAGGGTAAAATTAATGTTAAAGTTACTTTAAGGTTCAAGTTACGGGTTTAGTCAGGTTAAGGTTATGTTAAGGTAAAGTTTAAGGTTAACGGTTACATTAAGGTAAAGGTTATGGTTAGGGTTAGGGTTAAGGGTAAAGTCAAGGTTAAGGTTAGGTTAAGATTATGGTCAAGGTTTGGGTTAGGTTATATTTAAGGTCAAGGTTAAGGTTAGGTTAAGGTTAAGGTTAAGGTTAATATTAAGGGTAGGTTGTAGTGAAGGTAAATGTTAAGACCCGTAACCTTAAACCTTAACCTAACCTTACCTTAAACTTAACCTTAAGCTTAAGCTGAACCTAACCTATCCTTAACCTTAACTTTACTCTTAACCTTACCTTAACCATAACCTTAACCTAACCTTAACATTAACCTTACCCTTAACCTTATCTTAACCTTACCTTAACCATAACCTTAACCTTGACCTTAACTATAACCTAACCCTAACCTTGACCATACCCTTAACATTAAACTTAAACTTAACGTAACCATAACCTTAACTAAACCCTTAACCTTAACCTTAACATTAAACTTAACCATAACCTTAACCTTACCCTAACCATAACCTTAACTTTAACCTTAACCTAACCTTAACCAAACCCTTAACCCTAACCTTAACCTTTACCTAACCTTAACCAAACCCTTAACCTTAACCTTAACCTTAACCTAACCTTAACCTTGAATTTACCCTTAACCTAACCTTAACCTTAACTATAACCTAAACCTAACCTTGACCTTAACTTTACCCTTAACCTTGACCTTAACCTTAACCTCAACCTTGACCTTGAACTTAACCTTACCTTAACCTTAACCTTAAACTTAACCTTATCTTTACCCTTAACCTTAAACTTAACCTTAACCTAAATAAAGCTATAACCTTAACCTTAACCTAACCTTAACCTTGACCTTAACTATAACCTTACCCTAATGTTGATGAAACCTTCACCTTAACCTTAACCTTAACCTTCCCATAACCTTAACCTTAACCTTCCCATAACCTTGACCTTAAATATAACCTAACCCTTACCTTGACCAAACCCTTAACCTTAACCTTAATCTTAACCCTAACATTAACCTTTACCTAAACTTAACCTTAACCTAACCCTAACCTTAATCCTAACCTTAACCTTAGCTTTACCCTTAACCTTAACCTAAACTCAACCATAATATTAACCTAACATTAACGTTAACCTTACCCTTAACCTTATCTTAACTTTACCTTAACCATAACCTTAACCTTGAATTTAACTTTAATCTAACCCTAAGCTTGACCAAACCCTTAACCTTAACCTTCACCTTAACTTTCACTATAACCTAACCATAACCTTGACCAAACCCTTAACCTAACCTTAATCTTAACCTTAACCTTCCCATAACAATAACCTTAACCTTAACCTTAACCTAACCTTAACCTTGAGCTTAAGGGTAAGGTTTGGTCAAGGTTGGGGTTAAGTTAAGGTTAAGGTTAGGGTTAGGTTATAGTTAAGGTTAGGTTAAGGTTAGGTTAAGGTTAATGTTAATGGTTTGGTTAACCCTTAACATTAATGTTAAGGGTTTAGTTAAAGTTAAGGTTAGGTTAAGGTTAAGGTTAAGGTTAAGGTTAGTTTTAGGTTAAGGTTAATGTTAAAGTTAAGGTTAAGGTTAGGTTAACTATAACCTAACCCTAACCTTAATCTTAACCTTAACTTATCCTTATCCTTACCCTTAACCTAACCTTAACCTTAACCTAACCCTAACCTTGACCAAACCCTTAATCTTAACTTTACTTTTAACCTAACCTTAACCTTAACTATAACCTAACCCTAACCTTGACCAAACCCTTAACCTTAACCTTAACCTAACCTTGACTTTCGGTTAATCTTAACCTTAACCTGACCCTAACCTTGGCCAAACCCTTAACCTTAACCTTGACTTTACCCTTAACCTTACCTAACCCTAACCTTGACCAAACCCTTAACCTTAAGGTTAAGGTTAGGGTTAAGGTTATGGTTAGGCTAAGGTTAAGGTTAAGGTTAACCTAAGGTTAGGGTTAGGTTAAGGTTAAGGTTAGGGTTAGGTTATAGTTAAAGACAAGTTTAAGGGTATGGTTAAGGTAAGGTTAAGGGTAAGGTTAAGGTTAAGGTTAGGTTATGGTTATGGTTAAGGTAAGGTTAAGGGAAAATTTAAGGTTATGTTATAGTTAAGGTTAAGGTTAAGGCTAAGTTTAAAGTTTTGGTCAAGTTAGGGTTTGGTTATAGTTAAGTTAAAGGTTAAGGTTAAGGTTAAGGTTCAGGGTTTGGTCAAGGTTAGGGTTAGGTTATAGTTAAGGTTAGGTTAAGGTTAAGTTAATGGTAAGGTTAAGGTTAAGGTGAAGGTTAAGTTTAAGGGTCTAAGGTAAATTCAAGGTCAAGGTTAGGGTTAGGTTAAGGTAAAGTCAAGGTTAAGGTTAGGGTTAGGTTAAGGTTAAGGTTAAGGTGAAGGTTAAGGTTAAGGTTAAGGTTATGGTGAAGGTTAAGGTTAAGGTTAAGGTTAATGGTAAGGTGAAGGTTAAGGTTAGGGTAAATTTAAAGTTAAGGTTAAGTCAAGGTTAGGTTAATTTTAAGGTTAAGGTTAAGGTCAAGGTTAGGGTTTGGTTAAGTTAAGGTTAAGGTTAAGGTTTAGGTTAAGGGTAAGGTTATGGTTAGGTTAAGGTTAAGGTTAAGGTTAGGTTAAGGTTAATGTTAAGGTTAAGGTTAGGTTAAGGTCTAGGTGAAGGTTAGGGTTAAGGTTAAGGTTAGGTTAAGGTTAAGGTTAAGGGTTTGGTCAAGGTTAACCTAAACTCAAGGTTAGGGTTAGGTTATGGGTAACGTTAAGGTTAGTTTAGGGTAAAGTCAAGGTTAAGGTTAAGGTCAAGGGGAAGGTTAAGGTTAACGTTAGTTAAAGTTAAAGTTAAGGTTATGAGAAAAGTTAAGGTTAAGGTGAAGGTTAAGGGTATAGTTAAAGTTAAGGTTAAGGTTAGGGTTAGGTTATAGTTAAGGTCAAGGTTAAGTTTAAGGTTAAGGTTAAGGTTAAGGGTATAGTTAAGTTCAAGGTTAGGGTTAGGTTATAGTTAAGGTTAAGATAATGTTAAGGGTAAAGTCAAGGTTAAGGTAAGGTTAAGGTTACTGGTTTAGTAAGGTTAAGGTTACGGGTTTAACCTTAACCTTAACGTTAATCTTACCCTTAGCCTTCACCTTAACCTTAAACTTAACCTTCACCATAACCTAACCTTAACCTTGACCTTAACTATAACCTAACCTTAACTTTACCCTAACCTTAACCTTAACCTTAACTTTAGTCTTAACGTTACCCGTAACCTTCACCTTAACCTTAACCTTGACTGTACCCTTAACCTAATATTAACCTTAACTTTGAATTTACCCTTAAGGTAACCTTAACCTTGACCTTATCCTTAACCTTAACCTTAAATTTACCCTTAACATTACCCGTAACCCATAACCTAACCATAAAAGAAAATTCAAATGTAGAGGATCAAAGAAGCTTCGTCTTATTTATCATCAATTGCAAACTGCAATTGCAACCATTACATTGATTCTCCAATCTAACTTCTCACTACCAACCTATAAGATACAAAAATTACAAAATGAAGAAGAAGATTAAGATTAGGATTACAAATCAAGATTAAGACTACAAATGAAGGAGATAATACTCATATTTATACAAAAGCTATGATAACAAACTCATAAATGCAAATCCACTATTCCCTACTTTGACCCACATATTTCTCAACCAATGGTGACACATAACCCTATCCTCCATGATCTCCTCCATGAGGTCCATGATCTCCTCAAATTCGAATTTGAACATAGAGTGCCACATAAGGGTGCCTAGGAAGCTTCTTTTGTACCTACACATGTCAACAAACTCATTCTAATTTTTAGGTATAAGTATAAGCATATTATTTTCTAAAGTTTAACCACAAATCCACTTAAAAATGTTAAGAATTAATAAAGTTTGGAAAAGCATAGTTATAACCCAATGATGAGATAAATGTAATGGTGTGAGGTGGAATGAAGGTGATGTGAAGGTAATATGGAAGTAATGTGAAGGTATTGGTGAATAATGGAGTGATAATAGGGACTATTTTGGGGCCGAACATACCCCCAAACTGAAGGTATTACATGTCCTCATGCAATATATTACATTACTTTTTGATACTTGAGCTTTGGCTTATACTCTGCATGATATCATTTACTTAACTTTTGCAAAGTGTTTTTTATGAACTGCAACTTGGTTGGTTCTTGGTGTTTCAACCATATTTTTGTTGTTGCTTTCAATTTTAATGTATGATTTTTGCATATTGATAATGTGATTTTTATTGCAGAGTATTTTTGTTGGAATGCGTCATGGTTGGTTCTTGTGTGAAAATCATGATTGTGTTGGCATCCAATTATCTTTTAAGTACTTTTTGAGAAGCCATTTATATGCTCATGATGATGTAATAGTAAATATGTTTTGAAAGTATGTGGGCTTTGAATGTGATATGAATATTTTGAATGTTATATGAATGTGGAAACATATGAATGTGAATGTATTCCCCCCTTCAACTGATTGTTTTGGCAATTTGACAAAATGACGAAAGGAAGTGAAGTTTTTCCAAAAATTATCATTCTAACTTTTCAAGGAATTAAATGATTAAAAGTTAGAAAATATCATACCTTAAATTACCCTTTCAAAAATGGATGAGAGTTGTGCACATGTGGTTGCGAAATTCTGTTCATATTCTTCTTTACTTGGTTGTGAAAATGGTGGATGAAATCAAAAAAGTGAATCTTTTATCATTGTTGCATCTGCTGCTAAATTTGTTGCTGGATTTTCTGCTGAATGTTCGGAATCTGCTACTGAATGCAGCTGAAAATGTATAAGGCTTGGAAGGTATACAAAATTGAGAATTTACACTTTCCCCGCTAGCCTTATTTATTGACTTGTCCTCAAGTCATTTACATCAAAAACTGAAAATTAATGAAAGTAATTCTGCGTCTTCAGCTACAAAATGATTAGTCTTCAAGTCTTCAATGCTCATTGGAACAATTATTGTCATGTGAATAAATGTTTTGGTGTCGAACATAACAAGAAATTGTTAACTTAGTGGTCATTGATGGATGCCACTAGTAAACATGAGAGCTCCCATCTTTAATGAGGATGAGAGTCAAGATGCCCCGAACACATATTTTTAAGTATGAATGAATTTGATGTTGTCAAATACTTAGAAGATCCGATGAACAAGGGACATTGATGTATTCCCTTTTGTTTATCGGCATGATAGCTTTCCCTTAAGGCATGCAAGATTCAGGGTGTTTTTAGAAAAATATTTAGACTCAAGGACTATGGACTCAACGGTGTATGGAAGGAAGGTTTTATTTGCAAGTGTAGGAAAAGGAAAACTGACAATGAATATGTAAAGTGGACCAAACAGCTTGTAGATGACCTTGGTTGGTTTTATTGGTGGGTTAGGATTGAAGAAAAATGTAATGAAGTGTATGTGGTAATGGAAAATGGATAATGACTCTTGCTGGGTAAAAAAAAATGAATTATGGCATGCAATTTCTCAAATATAGCAAATCTGCTCTTTAATTTGGACTTTTTGCTAAAATAGCTGAGTTTGAAAAAAATTTACCAGCTACTTGTAGACGTAGAATTCAAGTGTGAATAGGTATTTCACCATCCTTTTACATTTAGAAACCAACCCCAGGTCTTTGAATTTTGCTAATCTGTCATGCAACATGTCAAACCATTAAGCTATTATAGGAAGTTGCAGGAACTTGTAATTTTCTAGAAATTTCGTTTATGATCATGGAATGGTTCTTTAGAATTTCTCATGAACTTATTCATGGGAAGACCAATTTTCATCACAATGTAATCTCCTTACTGATCACTTGATTAACCTATAGCCTGTGAAAAAAAAACTTGGCAGAAAGAAAACATAAGTGTGTTCAAGAAGAAATGGCCATTTCCTTCATGATTCTTACACAAAAATTTCATACCAAATAAAACAGATTAAGAAAAATCAAAGTGTTGAAATTAACTCAATTCATGATATTAGTATCAATCCATTCTTAAAGAAATAACCATGAAAATTAAATTTACTCCCTGTTTTTGTTAGCTAAATTTTGTGCATGGCGAAAATATTGGCATTATAGATTTGTTGTGTCCTACAGATTAGTACGTTATAAAAGCATACAATAATATGAAGTTGCCAACTCTAAGCAAGTTAATCAGAATTTAAATAATCCACCAAATTTTCTTTAAATTAATCTCCCAAATGTTCCATTATATGTTTTAAAATCAATGAAATATCAAATATGTGTAACATTTCCTAGGAAGACTTAAAAGTATCATTCAAGTGAAGAAGTAAAAAGATCAGCAATGAAAGGGCATTTTGAGAATGACAATAGTGAATGATTTTCAAAAATGTTGTAGTGTCTGTTTTTAAATTTTTTTCCCTCAAACATGACCCTTTTCCACAAATTAAGTATTGTTGGTGAAACATCTAGCCTCAAAAGGTCCTTTGATAGCATGATTTTTTTCCATTAGTCTTGCAATCCTGCCGCATCGAAACCTTCTAAATTGGGCACACAGCCCCAAAATATTCTTCCAATGAGAGCACACATGCCTTAGGGCCCAAAGTGGCCTTCAAGGTGGTTAAAAAATCTCTTAAACTTCCATACAAAGCTTTCAAAAATAGACAAATAAAAATGCTTCAAACTATGTCATGTTGAATTGGCATCACAACTACTACCATCCATGGCTTACAAGAAAAGATTCAGTCAGCCTCCCTTCTTAATTATTTCTCCCTTCTTTACTCTATGTACTGGGTTGATGTTGATCTAAATACAATTAAATGGAGCCAAGTGCTTCAAATTTATACGATTATTCAGTGAAACTAGTGGATCCAGAAAACATGAATTTTATCTTTAATGGTGTTTGTTAGGATGCCAGCTAAAGGAGGGAGAAAATTCCACAAGTAATGCTAGAGAACAACAAACTTTGGATATTCAAAATCATAAGAAAAACAAATTAAAGATACCCTCCTTGGAATGGCGATTCACGTTTTTAAACACAAGCTCGAAACTCCACTTTAAACTTGGCGTGCAAAGCTACAAAGACCGGCCTTGGACAATGGCATAAATAGTCCAGATAGTGTAGAGAAGCCAACAGAGACTATTTACCATATCCCTTGTTGTTTTATTCTCCATACTTTTGGAAGTGGTATATTTTGCGCTGAATGTTTGTTGGGTTGTGCACGAAGATGGGCCTCCACCCAAGCACGCAAAAATGCTTCCATACTACTAACGCTGCATTAGTTGGTTGATTTCCTCCTCCTAGAAAATCTCAGGATGGATATTGAGGCGGTATTCCCCACGGTGATACCTGCACTATAACATAACATTAATCACTAGAGTGCAGGGTGAGATTGGGATTGTGATATATCATGAGTTCTGCTTCAACCTTCTCCATCGACTATTGCAGAATGCATAACAACCAGCCGCTCATATTCACGTTTGAATTTCCATCATAATCATCAAATCGCTCCAAATAAGGCTCAATAATTGGATCTCATAACTGGATTGCATATTTGGATAATCGTTGAATAATTAAATATATAAAATTAGCACAAAATCGAACTCATAATCTCCAAATAAATGTCATTCCATCAATTTCTAACACAAAATTTAAGAAGAATAGCATTTTCCGCATCAAATGAGTGAGATCCCACATCTATAGTGATAGCTTTTTGACCAATTGTTTCTAGGTTCATCTATCAAAACAGATCGATAATGATGGGTTCATATCTCATTATTTGAACAGATGCTGGAGCAAACTGTGGTGGCTTTCTCGTTGAAACAGTTAATATTGGCTGAAGAAAGTTAATGTGAGGAATATTCATGATGCAAACTTTGGGTGGGGAAGACCCATATTCATGGGACCTGGAGGTATTGATTATGAAGGCCTTGCTTTTATTTTTCCCAGTTCTGCTAATGATGGAAGTTTTTCAGTTGCATTGGGATTGCAACCAGATCATATGGTTCGTTTTTCCAAAATGTTGTATGAAATCTACATTTGACTTCTGTATAGGATTCAGGAACTAGAAATCGAAAAAACAGAGTACATTATTTATTTGGAACTATAATTAGATCGAAGTACAACAATTTTTCCTTCTGTGAAAATTGGATATGGTAAAAAATAAGATAAACAAACATGGAGAATTGCACTCGGGATCGAAATAAAAGATGACGCGAACTTGTTATTATCATCTTGATGTTGAAGTTGGAATCTGTTTAACCTCCAACTTCTCTATGATGTTAATGCTGCTTGCGCGGAATGATGCTTTAAGCTTTTGTTTGTACTCAGACTACAAAACTTGGCAAGTTATTTTTCCCATACAGTATATATGCATGAACAATCTATAGAATTTTATGTTGTTGTATCTGACTTTCTTCTTCGCTTGAATTTTGATTTATTATATAATTGCTCATGAATCTGCTTAGTTTTAACTTTTTTTTCAGTTTTAACTTTCCATTAGAATCTAGTGCTCAGTGTAGTACAATTAATTTTCTTTACCCTTCTGTATATATGTCGCTCTCCTAATCTAACTCCAACTCCTTCAATATTTCAAATAATAATTATTTAGACTTGTTTTCTGGGTGACACGACTCCCGATTTTTGAATAATTCAAATATGTGCCCTCCCCGAGACCAGTTAAATTCAAGGGCCCCTGTCCAGGACTAGGTAAATTCAATTTAACTTGGCTATAGTCACCCTGTGTTCCCAAGTGCAATTCAAGTCAAATTGGCTGCTTTCAAAGACCATAAAATAAAAATAAAATATTGGGAAAACTAAGCACAGGAAGATGATGATGATATGATGTTAAAATGATCCAATATTTTCACCGTGCATAGCTCGATCCAGTATTTCCAAGCTCATAACACAAAAGGCACTTCTCCATGGATCTCTGCAGCACAACTAAGTTGAGGAAATTGGATAAGGTTTGTCATATCAAGGTGCATCTTTTTAGAAAAATCCAATGCAATTGTGGGAGAAAATTAAGAGCACTTGCATATTGTACACAAAATGTTTGGTCTTGCAAGGGATGTTATTTTGTGTAACTGTCCATATAGTGCAAGGCGTTATAGATGCGAGTCAATTCCTACTCACGGATGGTGATGGAGATGAGGAATATTCTTGGAGTGTAGTGAGAGATCTGGTGACAACCACTGAGCATGAAGAACATATTTCTAAAAGAGAAGATTTTTTTATTATTATTATGACTCAAACGATCAGCAGCAGATCTGCAATTAAATTTCTAGCAATATTTTTATTATTTTTATTATTATTATTTTTTAAATAATTCAATAGGTTTTCTGATCTTCATGATCGCTCAAAGCACAGGAAGAGAGAATAATAATTTCTTGAATTAATTTTATTTCTGCAGGTTAGCGTGGATGGATAATAAACATAATCAAGAGTTGCGACAAAACCTCGCATTGTCTACAATATTTCTGCAATGTCGCAGGGGCGTTTAGATTCTTGGAAGACAAATATTTCTGGTAATCAAGCTCCTTGCTTACCCATGATACAGAAACAAGATATAGAAATCTGATGATGAAGAAGCTCTTATTGTGCCACTGAATTTATTCATTTATTTATGATGATTTATTATTTATTATTTTTGAAAATAAGACTAAAAACTTCTAAGGAGCTCGTTTTATTTTCCTAATTTATTTCCATCTAACTCGCTTGAAAGATTTATTTATTTCATAGGTAAAATAATAAGCCCATGTAGCTATCTACTACTTAAAACTGAAAATTTCTTTATCAAGATTTAAAATATTTACCTGAATGCTTGCAAGGATGTTAGTAACCTATTTTGACCTTGATTGGTGCAAGGTTATTTTTTAAACTACTTGATATTATCCTCGCTTTCCAAGAAGTATGTTTAACATTCTAAATTTATCATCTCAGATGAGTTAGTAAGAAATGGTTTTTTTAAATCAAACTTGAAATTGTTAGCAATGGTTGTAAGTACACCAGAGGGTGAACTCACATTTACAAGATATTCAAAACTTACCAATATCAAAACCCATACTGCCATTTTCAAGGCATTTATACACGATACCTTTAGGGGACAAGCTCAGCGATACAGAATTAATTGTCATTAATTCTTCACTTAAACCATTCCATCATTTATCACTGGGAGAACACAAACAAAGAAACATGTACAAGAAGAAAATAATAAACCATCACACAAAGCATCACATACACTTACATTTTAGGAAACCCAAGTCGGGAAAAACACCGCCTTAGCTGTCTGCCCTCTATACATTTTGCTATATAAAAACATCTTGCTAAACATATGTCAGCACTGTCAGCACGCAGCACCCACCAAGGCCACTACCTTCTCCCCAAGGGAGCTCCAACCCCCCGACTTCCGTTTACCAAAATTTCTCCCCGGAAGGGAGCTACGACCCCCCGATCTCGCGCCCACCCTCACCGGAAGGGAGCTACAAACCCCACCGGGCGTGCTACACCCCCCAAGACTCTTCGGACCACGTTCTTCGACGCTAAGACTGGATCCAACAACTTTCAATATAACAATACTTGTAGGCCACGATTCATCAAATTTTCGTACTAGACCCTCTTCTACACATTTAAGCTCAATCATACAACCAAATCGACATACAACGAACTCGTAGAATCAGAGGACATATCATGTTAGTAAATGTACTCTATTACTTTATTCGCTTTACTTCAGCAAACCTTAGTTTGCACAGCGTTTCCTTCATCGATGTCGCGTATATGCGCGCTTCGTGCACACAAACAAGCGTATACCTCTGCATAAACGTTATAGAACTAATTTAATCGCGCATACGCTCTTTTTACCAAATAAGCCGCGCATATACGCGCTTCCTCTTCGTTAACCACGTATACCCCGTGTAGATTTTGGCCATTGCATTTTTCATTGTAGCGATTTCTCCACTCGTATTTCTGTTCAATTCAGACAGTATGTTCGCCTTTCTCGATCTAATCATTCTACAAATGTATCCGGGCAAATACAAGCACATTTCAGATCTAGATCCCCTTCTTCTTCGCTTAAAATTATATTCGTACTTATCATTCAAGTGTGCAACCTTTCTATCGTATCTACTTTCGCAGAGAAGTATTCATTCAAGCTCAAATATCTTGCACCCACACCTTACAATTTGCATAATAACTTTTCTCCTATATAGTTTATCCTTTGTCACTATGAGCCTTTTTCAATACCATGAGCCCAAAACCACATTGCATCCATGGTATTTCCTAGACGGGGTCAATTAGGCGACCTGCTGATCACAATGGGTCAATACCATGCAGGATACCCCTAGTTTTGCACTTTTTGACACTTTTTCCCATACGCGACGCTATCACGTTTTTTCCCCGCGTGCATACGCGACTTAGACATATCCGCGTATGCCTTGAGACATACTTTTTTATCATAGATTTAGTACATGCTGACTTTTTCGTCTTCTGCACACACCGTAGATACATCATATTTAGTCCATCAGGAACATATTCTATCAACCACAACCTCACCATCTGTTACCATTCTTACCAAAATGGTTGCCATTTTAAGACAACATATGTCAATCACATGTCTTCATCTTCATTCGGCTGGTTGCCATCAAGGACAACACTGTGATCATATTTCCAACAATCTCTCCCTTTGGACTTGATGTTAACCATGATGTGAGAGCCAGTACCACAAATATGTTAAGGATGATTATCATAGCCTTCCCTTTGACACTTATGTATGTTGACTAAAACCACATAACTCTCCTTTTCTCCTCACAGGAAGAAATGTTCTGCAGATCCGATATGTAGTGAAGTGGTCAAGCTCCTCTCAGCGAATGCAGACAAATAATCTCAAAGCAAATTTCAATAAAATACAAGAATTTATGAACTTCATCGTTCAATGACCAGCACTTAAGACCAAATATCTGTCCAAGTGGGATTTACATAGGAGACTCACGTACCCAAACAAGTGGGTTTACACATTTCAACTCAACTACCCAACCAAGTGGGTTTACAAAAATTGACTCAGCTACCCAACCAAGTGGGTTTGCAAAAATGACAAGTCCTTACATGACTGAATATTACAATTTTACATCATGGGTCTCAACAAGACCTTTTCATCAAAAAATATGACCATCTATGACCAACACCAGAAAATCCTCAAGAAAGAAAACATATTTCAGAACCATCATAATGCCAGCAATGCATTATATTCAGCAACGCTAATGCTCCCCATGAATCTGTGCATCCAAACATCCTTTCCATGTGACTAAGGCTCCCCCTTAGTTTGTGCATCCTGAACACTTTCACCAACAAATCATCAAGGCATCTTCATCAAATCATTAGAAAAAGAATAATGAGAACTGGAACACCACCAGATATACCAAACAGTATCAGAGATACCAAACAGCACTGCAGCTGTGCTGAAGAGAGCTGACTCCAACCAAAAAAATTGTCAGCAATCAGACATACGCGGTTTTCTGTGTAGGAACTCGCGTATATACGCGACTATGTTTCATGAAACCCGCGTATCCAATGCCATCTTCAAAATTTATGCAGATTTGTTCTTTTGACTGGTAGAGAACACTCCCAGCTTCTGTCTTAGATACTCGAACGCTTCCCTGGGCAGAGGTTTGGTAAAGATATCAGCAACTTGTTCTTTGGAGGGAACATACTCCAACTTCACTATTTGCTCAAGCACTTGTTCACGTAAGAAGTGATACTTGATGGGAATGTGCTTGGTCTTTGAATGAATAACATGATTCTTTGAAATACTGATGGCACTTGTATTGTCACATTTAATGGGGACATGAGGAGTACATTTGATTTGAAAATCTTGTAAGGTTTGCATCATCCAAAGGAGTTGAGTGCAACAAGATGCGGCAGCCACATATTCTGCTTCTGCTGTAGATAAGGCAATAGAATTTTGCTTCTTGTTGAACCAAGATACTAACCGGGGTCCCATATAGAATGCACCACCACTAGTGCTTTTCTGATCATCAACACTTCCAGCCCAATCTGCATCAGTGTAAGCATGAATATTAAGATCAGCATTCTTTGGATACCATATACCAAAGTCTTGAGTTCCTTGTAGATATTTAAATATTCTTTTAACAGCCTGAAGGTGAGACTCTTTTGGATTAGCTTGGAATCGTCCAACAATCCCAACTGCATGCATAATGTCTGGTCTAGTCCCAGTGAGATAAAGTAGACTTCCTATCATTGATTTGTAATCTGGTTGATTCACTAGAGGAGAATCATCATGAGAACTGAGATTGCATCCGGTTATCATTGGTGTACTTACAGGTTTGCATTCTTCCATGCCATACTTCTTCAGAATTTGCTTGAGATATTTTGCTTGTGACAGGAATATACCATCTGCAGATTGATGCACTTGCAAGCCAAGAATGAATGTTAGTTCCCCAAGTAAAGACATTTCAAATTCTTGCTGCATGACAGAAGCAAATTTTTGACTCATAGATTCTTCGTTACTCCCAAAAATGATATCATCAACATATACAACTACAATCAATAGTTTATCATTTTCAACTTTTGTGTATAAGTTGTTGTCTGCAGACCCCTTTGAAAATCCTTGTTGATGAAGATATTTGTCAAGACGATAATACCATGCCCTTGGAGCTTGTTTGAGACCATATAGAGCCTTTTTAAGTCTACAAACAAGATTTGCATCATTTCCCAAAATGAATCCTTCCGGTTGTTCTATATATACTTCTTCTTCTAGATCACCGTTAAGAAAAGCAGATTTAACATCCATTTGATAAACTTTGATTTGTTGATAACTTGGAAAGGCAAGAAACATTCTGATGGCTTCAAGTCTAGCTACAGGAGCAAAAGTTTCTTCAAAGTCTATACCTTCTTGTTGAGTATACCCTTTGCAAACCAGTCTAGCTTTGTTTCTTACAACATCCCCATTCTCATTTAACTTGTTCTTGAAAATCCATTTAGTTCCAATGACATTTTTATCACGAGGTCTTGGTACCAAATCCCAAGTGTCATTTTTTTCAATTTTAACAAGTTCTTCATCCATGGCTTGCCTCCAACATTCATCTCTGCTAGCTTGATTGACATTGATAGGTTCAATTGTGGATAGAAGTGCCATATGACTAGAAGATCCCACAAGAGTTCTCCTTGTTCGTACACCTGATTCCTTGTCTCCCAAGATTTGAGATTCAGGATGATTCTTTTGAACATATCTAGATGGAGCTTTTTCAGATAGATTAGTTTCAGGTTCATCATTGGATTCACTGTCCATATCAAATGTAGAAGGCCATAAGTCATCATCATCTTCTTTTGTTGTTTGTTTTTCTTCTTTAGGAGCTGCAGGAGACTCATCAATAACAACATCAATACATTCAACAATCTTTTGAAGCCTTTCATTATAACATTTGTATGCTTTGCTTGGAGATGAGTAACCAAGGAAAATTCCCTTATATGATCTAGGTTCGAACTTGCCAAGCTTTTCATAATTATTTTTGATAAAGCATTTGCTTCCAAAAACTCTAAAATGCTTTACGGAGGGAGATTTACCATACCAGAGTTCATATGGAGTTTTATCACTGTTTACCCGAACATGAGCTTTGTTGAGAATGTTTGCTGCTGTATGTGTTGCTTCTCCCCAGAAAGTGTGAGGTATTCTAGAATCATCAATCATATCTCTAGCCATTTGTTGAATTGTTCTATTCATTCTTTCCGCTACGCCATTTTTTTGTGGAGTGCCAGCTACAGAGAATTGTCTTTTTATGCCATGTTGTTCACAAAATTCAAGGAATTCATTTGATGTATATTCTCCTCCTCGATCAGATCTGAGACACTTGATTTTTAGATCCAATTCATTTTCAGCCAGTGCTTTGAAGCTCAGAATTTTTTCAAATGCTTCATCTTTGTGTTTAATGAACCCGATCCAACACATTCTAGAGTAATCATCAATGAATAAGATATAGTATTCTTCCCCACGTGGTGTCTTCTTTCTCACAGGTCCACATATGTCAGTATGAATGAGTTCAAGAGGCTTACTTGATGATCCTTCTTTGGCATTAAACCGTACTCTAGTCTGCTTACCGAATTGACAAGATTTGCATATGATACTTTCTGGTGGATTAATATCGGGAAGATCACGAACATCTTGAAGTCTGCTTGCTTTGTTGATTTGAGAGAAGCTCAGATGCCCCAGCCTTCTATGCCATAGCCAATTTTCTGAAGATTTGCTCAGGTAACATTGATCTTTGTAGCCCTTTAGTATATACAAGTTGCTTGGATTTCTTTTCCCTTTTATAATAATTTTACCTGTATCAAGATCACGAACCACACATTCTTTTGAACTAAAAACAACTTTTGTTCCTTGATCACACATTTGACTTACACTTAACAGGTTATGCCTCAATCCATCCACATACATGACATCTTTAGCCTTCACCTTTTCTTTTAGAAACACTGACCCTTTTCCTTTAATTATAGTAGGAGTATCATTTCCAAAAGTAACTTTCTTTTCCTTTTCTAGAGCATTATATGAAAGAAGTTTTCTTTTGTCACCTGTCATGTGTCTTGAACACCCACTATCAATATACCATTGATTTTCTTCACCTTCTGCAAATAATGCTATCCCACAATTTTCAACTGGCGGTTCTTTCTTTTTCCACACTTTAGAGCTTGAGGGAACATGTTCTTTTGGCTGGATCTTGTTCCTGCATTCAGATTCTTCATGGCCAAAGTTATTGAAATAAGTACATTCAACTTCACTTTGAAGAGGAGAAAAGTTGTTATAGGTATTCTTCTTTGGTTCAGTATCCAACATTTTCTTTCTTGCTTCTCTTGTCATGATGGTTTTATATGCAACACATTGAACAACTTTATGACCAAAATTGTGACATGTGAAACATTGCCCATTGAAGTAGAAATTTCTGCGATCATGGAATCTTCTATTTGAATTTACCTGTCTTTGAAAGTTATCCTTGTTAGTGTTCCTTGAATTGAGATGGTCCTGCTTTCCCTGTAGAGATCCTTTATTCCCTTGCTGAGTTGCTGAATGTAGTAAACCACCTATAGCTGCTTTTAGATAGTTTGGTGCTGAAGCCTGAGAAGATTCTCCGGTATATCCAAGACCTGTCTTTATAAGAGGAGAACGTTGTACCTTGATAATCTCATCTAAGGTTTCAGATCCTTTAGCAAATCTAAGATTCAAGGTCTTTGCTTTCTCAACTTCTTTTCTTTGACTTACCACTTCACATTCCAATTTTTCAATATGTTTCTTTGCTTCTTCAAGCTGCTTTTCAATGGTCTCTCCGATTATCTTTTGTTCTTCTAAGAGAATTTTATAATCTTCTAAGCGTAGTTTGAGTTGATTGTTTTCTTCAAGAAAATCATTTTCCTCTAGAGCATCCATAAAAGTATCCTTTTCTTCCTTTTGTTCAAATGCCATGAGAAGTCTAAGATCTTCTTCACATTCTTCCTCACTATCAGATGACCCATCACTGTCTTCATTAGTATAGTAACTTTTCTTAGAGCTAGATCGGTTCTTATTCCTTCTTACTACTTCTTTTCCTTTATAAGGACATTTTGCAACATAATGACCAACTTTTCCACACTCAAAACATTTGAAAGGAAGCTTACCTTTGAATCTTCCAGTTCCTAGTTGGAGTTTTCTCACGAAATTCGCTTCTTCTTCATCAGATATGTAGCTGGATTCTTTGACGACTTCCTTTTCTTTTCCTCTTGCAGATACCTTAAAAGCAGCTTCTCTGATTTGAGAAGGACCTCCTTGTCTCATTTCAAAAGCAGTCAGAATACCATGTAATTGAACAATAGTGAGAGTTTGCAGATCTTGCCTTTCTTCAATAGCTGAGACTTTAGAGTCAAATTTTGAAGTCAAGGATCTTAAGACTTTTTCCACCAGAGTAGTATCAGTTATGGTTTCACCTAAATTTCTCATTCGATTTACAACATCATCTAGACGAAGGAAGAAACTGGCAACACTTTCATCACTATGCATCTTCAAATTTTCATATTCAATTCTAAGAGTTTGGAGTTTTGCATTTTTTACCTTTGTATCTCCTTCATAGCTCAGAATGATTTTGTCCCATATTTCTTTTGCTGAATGTAGCTGCATCACTTTAGCAAATTCTAATTCAGACATGCTTCCTAATAAGACATTCACTGCTTTGGCATTGATTTCATACTTCTTCCTTTCAGCTGCATCAGTAGGAATACTTGTCGGATATTGATAGCCTTCTTCCACGATTGCCCATACATCTGCACCAAGACTCTGCAGATATGCTTTTGTTCGTACCTTCCAGAATATCAGATTGCTTCCATTGAATAGAGGTGGCTTTATAGACATCACTCCTTCTTGACTTCCCATTGCGACAGATCTTCTTCAAGCGATCAAGCTTCTGCAGAAGAACCTGCTCTGATACCAATTGTTGGGAAAAATACTGAGAGGGGGGGTGAATCAGTATTTACAACATATTCAAAACTTTTTACTTTTCTTTACTTCAAAACCCATACGCTACTTTCCTGAAGAAGACTCGCGTATATACGCAGATACCCTTTATTAAACTCGTGTATTCACAGAGAACTAATTATGTCATTAATTCTTCACTTAAACCATTCCATCATTTATTCATTAGATATTCAATAAACAGTAAACATGTGCAGTAAGAACAGAATAAACCATCACACAAAGCATCACACATGAACACCAGGATTTTTAGGTGGAAACCCAAGTCGGGAGAAAACCACCGCTGCAGTTGCTCAGCCTTCAATATTTTATTATGGAGAAAACATCTTACAACATATGTGCTGGTGCAGACTCCTACCAGCACGCAGGCACCCACCTGCGCTCGTTTACCAGCCTCTCCTGGAAGGGAGCTCCAACCCCCTGACTCGTTTACCAGCCTCTCCTGGAAGGGAGCTACGACCCCCTGATCTCGTTTACCAGCCTCACCTGGAAGGGAGCTACAAACCCCTGACTGAAGGCTACACCCCTCAGCACCTCTTCGGATCACGTTTCATCAGTTTTCACACTGGATCCAACAACTTCAATATAACAATACTTGTAGGCCACGATTCATCAAATTTTCAGACTAGACCCTCTTCATACATTTAAGCTCAATCATACAACCAAACTGATACAGACAACTCAGAACTGTAGAATCAGATAGCAGTACCACAGCAGAACAGATCAGACATTTCTTACCACAGACTTCAGCAAACCTTAGTTTGCATACGCGCTTTCCCTTCACTGATGTCGCGTATATGCGCGCTTCTGTGCACACAAACAAGCGTATACCTCTGTACAAATTATAGAACCAATTTAACTGCGCATACGCTCTTTTACTTCAGCGAAGCCGCGTATATACGCGCTTCCTCTTCGGCGAACTAGCGTATGGTTCTTCAGAGATTTTGTGTCATTGCATTTCTTCAGAATAGATACTTCACTCAGATTTAACCCTTCAATTCAGACAGATGTTCGCCTCTTCTTGGATCTAATCATTCCATAAACAGATCTGGCAAATACAAGCACATTTCAGATCTAGATCCCCTTCTTCTTCAGTGCATCATATATTCGTATTTATCATTCATAAATTTTCCATTCAGATCTACTTCGTAGAGAAGTATTCATTCGTTCAGATATCTGCTCCCCACACCTGCTAACCGCACAATGAATTTCTTCTCCTTATACAGGTTTATTTTTTCATTAATACCTAAGGAGCCCCTTTTTCTAATACCATGAGCCCAAAACCACATTACATCCGAAGTATCTCGGACGGGTCAATTAGGCGATCATTACCCAATACAATGGGTCAATACCATGGTGATTACCTTCCTAGTTTCGTACCTTCTTTGTTTACCCCTTTTCCCACGCGACTACCGACTAAATCTCAACCGTACGTACTTCCCCTAGACATATCCGCGTATGCCTTTAGACATACTCTTTTTATCATAGATTTAGCACATGCTGACTTCTTTTCTTCACTGCCTTCTGTACACACTGTAGATACATCATATTTAGTCCATCAGGAACATATTCTATCAACCACAACTTCATCAATTAAGTTGTCATCATCTTCATCAAATGGGTTGCCATTCAAGGACAACACATGTCAACTGTCACATGTCTTCATCTTCATTCAGTGGGTTGCCATCAAGGACAACACTCTGCATCATATTTCCAACAGTAAATATAAAAAGAAAACCAAAAAGCACAACTTGAACTCCTTTATGAAGATCTCGCTATCACCAGGTTTCACAAGTTAGTCCATAAAAATAAATTATAATAAAAATGACTTTCTAATTCTATCTCTAAATCATCCTCCCCAGCAACGGCGCCAAAATGTTTGGTCTAAAATGTAGATGCAAATTAGAGTTTCAGTTACTATCAATCTGGGTAAGTAAACTTCGAGGATCATCCAATATATATGGACTTTAGAGACAAACAAAACTAAGCTAGGTGAAGAAATGCCAAAGCTCCCTTACAGGAGGTTGTTAATTAGGATCTCCAACACCTATTTAGTTATTTAATCAAAATGAAATCTAAATACATTGTGATAAGTGTAAGAAATATTAAGGCTCCCTTACATGATACTGTTCATTAATATTTCTAATCATCTTAATCAAAAAACTATTTAAACTAATGAAATTAAAGCGCTTAAACCTAATTCTGATTGATTGCATGAAATTTTAAAGCTCTCTTACAAGAGACTATTCATTTATATCTCAAGCATATAAATCAGAAACTTAAACTAATGAAATCAAACATTAAATAACAAATCAGATTCATTGAAGGAAACATTATTATTTTGTTACGAAAGGTCATTCGTTAATATTCCAAACATATGAACCTAATAATTTAATCTAATGAAATTCACAAACAAACATAAAATAAAAGCCTACTAAAATAAAATTCTACTAAAACAAAAGTGTACTTGCTAGGAAATGGGGATCCTTCCAAGGATTCACAAGCACACCAAAAGAAAAGTCAAATGTAGAGGATCAAAGAAGCTTTGTCTTGTTTATCATCAATTGCAAATTGCAGTTGCAACCATTACATTGATTCTCCAATCTAACTTCTCACTACCAACCTATAAGATATTAAGATTACAAATCAAAATTAAGACTACAAATGAAGGATATAACACTCCTATTTATACAAAAGCTATGATAACAAACTCATAAATGTAAATCCACTATTCCCTCCTTTGACCCACACATTTCTCAACCAATGGTGACACATAACCTTATCCTCCATGATCTCCTCCATGATGTCCATGATCTCCTCAAATTCGAATTTGAACATAGACTTCCACATAAGGGTGCCTAGGAAGCTTATTTTGTACCTACACATGTCAACAAACTCATTCTAATTGTTAGGTATAAGTATAAGCATATTGCTGAGCCCTAAAAATGTCTTTTCTTTTCACCAAACTCCGCTTCATTCCATCAATACTTTATTGTTTATAGGCCTAAAATATCAATAAGAATGATTAAAATCGCTTTAATAATACATGCAATGACTAACTGGTTGTATTTTTTTTATTTTGTTGTCTTAATGATATCTGAGCAGTTTTAGCTACAGAATGCAGTCATTCTGTAGCTATTCATATGTTTCGTAGTTATATTAGTGTTTAAACAGGTTACAGGTGTCATCTAAGGGAAATACGTAAATGGTTAGACTCCAAAACTCTCCTGCATCATTCCTTGTCATCCACGAAGGCTGAATAAAAACTGGAAGTGATTATGCACGTGGACAGAGCTAAAACCCAAGAAGCAGATTTCTATAAGGATAAGGACTCTTGATTTGCCTTCAACAAATAACGAGTCCTCAACATGAGTTTTAGTTTGATTTTGACTGTAGAAGACACCTATGCCTATTTTTACTCAATATCAGTTATGTAATTGCCTATAAAAATAACTCGGTGAACCGAGAAAGACAGTTGATATTTTTAGTTTTCGAATACTGTGATACTCTGTTTATGAGCATTTTAATTAAAGAAGCATAGCTTTGATGTTGTTCTGAAGATAAATTTAAGGAGTTAAAGATTCGCATGCCAATCTGATAGTAGAGGGCCCCTGCTATTTGAAGAGGCTTTTACACGCTTTCTAGATAAGTAACCTTTAATTTTGTTTTATTATATTCCTTACTCAGGAATTTTTCTGAGTTCATATTTTTGCATTATGTTTTATGTCATTTACTAATGTCAAAGATACTCATAGTAATATAGTCAATATTGTTCTCAGAAGTTGTTCCAATATATCTTTAATACATGAATGAGATCTAGCTGTAGTACTTTGAGTTAATTGCATTTTAGTTCTGTTAGTTAGATGTAGAAGATCCTCATTATTTTATAAGATATTCTTGTTCTCAAGCTCTTCTAACATATCACTATTATATGAATGAGAATTAGTTATATTATTTTAAGTTATTGGCACTTTCTATTCTATAATTAGGTAAGAGATTCTCATGTTATTATGTTACAGATGATCTTTTTCTCAAGTTGTTCCAACAAATCTCTAACAATGAATAAGATTTCTCTGTAATGTTTTAAGTTATTGTTTTCTAGGAGATCCTCATCACACCAGAACTAATCATTATCTTTGTTTGTTCCAATATATCTCTAATGAAACGAATTGGACTAAGTTTAATGTTATGAGTTACTTTCTTAACAGTTTTACAATCCATGAATTAGAATTTTTTCTGTTTAGAATATATCTTGCAATTAAATTATGTTTTAGTGCATTCAGTAACATTTAATTTTCTTCCTCTTTGCTATTAATTTAGTTTTTTCCCCTTAGCATAAAATAACATTAACACATAAAACCAAAAACATTAGAAAAGCACTAAACACAACAAAGTAGGAAGAGGATACTTAGGCACATATGGTGCACTTCACTTCAACAGTTTACTAGCCCTGGTCGATGATTTATGATATCAATTTAGAAACACTGAATTGAAAAAACATTTTGGCGCCGTTGTTGGGGAAGTGTAACTAGGTAGCCTTATTTCCTACCTCCAAAAAACAATGATATGCGTAGAGAAAGAGACTCAAGGGGTAGATTTATAAGAAGCAGAAGCTTGATTCCCATAACACCACTCGTCCCACCAAGACCAAGAGGCAGCACACCTCCAACTCAAACCCACATTCCATACTATATTGATAATAGACTTATAGAAGTCCTAAGATCAGATATTCCATCAGAGAGGCCTCCCACTTCATCTACTAAAGCTGTCATAGAAGAAGATCCAAGGACCCCTACTGGAGATATAACCTTTTTCACTTCCACAGGAGAACACATCCCAGCTGAAGAATTAGAGATTCCTAGTGAGGAAGAAGAATCTACCATTGCAGAAGAAGGGGGAGGAGGAGTCTTTAATGGAGAACATACACTATTTGGAGGAGGTAGAGGTAGAGGTGGAGGAGAAAGAGGTATAGGTGCAGAAGGAGAAGGAGGTAGAGGTGAAGAAGGAGGCAAAGGAAGAGGTAGAAGGGAAATTGGAAGCTCTTTTGGGTTCCCTATAATAGATGAAGAAACCAATGCAACTATGAAAAATATTTCACCCTCTGTCCTTCCAAACTTCTATGGACTCAAAAGTGAAGATCCTAAAACTTTTTTGTTTGAATTTGAAGTCCTATGTAGAACCTATGATTACTTACAAGATGCCCAAAAACTTAAACTATTCCCTTCGACATTGAATGGAGTAGCATTAAAATGGTTTATGAGTTTAATAAATAGTTCTATTATGACATGGGAAGATATGAAACAAGCATTTATAGAGAGGTATTTGGATTATTGTATGCCAATCAACCATAATGATGAAGTGTTCAAAATGATACAAAAAGAGGATGAAAATCTGGAATATTTGTTGGAAAGATTTAAATATAACATCAAGAGAGAAAAAATGGAAAACTTAGACCAAGATACTTTGAAATCCCTCTTGTTGAAGACAACTAGGGATGAATGGATAGATATCCTTAATATGATGGGAAAAGGGGGTATATCTCAGCTCACATTACCTAAAATAGTGGAATTATGTATCAACCTTTCAAGAGGGAAATATAAAACCCTAAAAGGACCAAGAGACCCTGCTCTTGCAAGGGCAAGTAAGTCTGCTTCTAGAACAGTAAGTAGGGCAGAAATAGGACATATGCTTGTGAATTCAAATCTGACATTTTAGGGAGTCTTAGTGAACAAATAGACACCCTTAAGTTACAAAACAAGAAAAAAACTGAATCTGATACCTTAGCAATATTTTGTCCCAAATGTAGAAAGAAGCATGCCCTGAGAGAGTGCCCTTTGGATGCAAAAATAATAGAGACTTGTGCAATTTGTTCAGAAAAACATGAGACCAAGAGTTTTCCTTCACTTCCTGGTCTTAAAGTTGTGTTTCAAGAAGAAACCCTACAAATTCCACAGAATCTCTCAATTTTGTCTCTAGGAGACCTTGGCAGGGACCTCAAGCACAAGGATTCAATGATCAAATGTATAATCAACCCCCACCAAATTGGAACTCTTGGCAGCAATCTTGGCCCCAATTCCAAAATCAATCTCAAACTTGGGCACAAGGAGAACAAAATCCCAATGGAAGATACCCCCAATATTATCAATATCCACCATCCTATCCACCATATCCAAATTTCCCTCTTCAACAAACCTTCAACAATGTCCACAACATCAAAATCCACCACTTCAATTACCATTTCCTTAGAAAGAAAATCATTTACCTTCCCAACCTATACCAAACCCCAACAATAAAAGTCCTCGAAACACATACATGATAGGAGGTCAACAATTCCCAACCTATTTGATCACTCCTTTAGAATTTAATGATGTTCAACTTAGGTCTAGAAGAATACTTGAAAAGAAGAAACCTTCTGTAATCATACAAGAGCAAAACAACTCTGAGGAAGATTCTCAATGGGTAAATAAAATTCTTGAAGAGAGCACATCTTTTCAAGACCCAAATATTGAAAAATCAAAACAAAAAGAACCAATAATTTCAACTCCTGTATTAGATCAGCCATCAACATCCACCTCTACACCTCCCTTTCCAGAAAGATTACAAATTGATAAGGGTGTAGAAAAAAAAATTATGGTGCCTAATTATGATTTCCTAGATGAGCTAAGGAATGTTTGTATTAAGATCCCATTATTACAGGCTATCAAGGAAATTCCAATCTTAGCAAAGAAAATAAAGGAGTTGAGCATGAAAAAAACAAGAAAAAGAATAAAAGAGACAAAGAAAATTCAACTGGTGGGAAAAATAGCAGACATCATGATGGGTAAGATTGATATTCCAAAGTATCTAGACCCAGGAAATCCAGTTGTTAAAATACACATCAATGGAACTGAGATCCAAAACAAACTCATTGATTTAGGAGCAGCAATTAACATCATGAGTAGACAAATCATGGATAAACTAAAACTTCCTAATCTTCTTTTTACACCCACATTATTACAATTAGCATATAGATATGTGATTAAACCTGATGGGGTAATAGAAGAAATTCCAGTGTCCTTAGATTCTTGGGAGTATCCTGTGGATTTTATGATCCTAACTCCTAAAAATAATCTAGGAGGACATCCTATTATACTAGGAAGACCTTGGTTAGCTACATTTGATGCCTTCATTAGCTGTAGATCCAGTGATATGTACATCTCTGATGGTAGTTCAATCAAGAAATTTACCTTGTATCCTCCAGCAAGAAAAATTACAGAGTTAGATGATACTCAATGGATTAAGGATGAAGAAGACATACAACCTCTCTTCACTATTTCAGAAATTAGTGAAGATAGCCATATTCTAAATACCTTAGAAAATTTTGAATCCTCTTCAGAATACAGACATGAACAATTTCAGGAAGAATCCAACATTGAGTTCTTATCATCAAGACAAATGTCTCTTTGCTCCATGGATAAATTTGGCAGCTCTACAATTGAAATATTTCTAGGCAAAACCTTAAACATAAATAAGAACCTAGAGAAATTTCAACAAGAAAAGCTAGTCAAAATATTACAGAGACATTCTTCTGCATACGCATGGGAGTACACTGATATGAAAGGGATAAACCCTAAGACTTGCACTCATCACATCTACATAAAGGAAAATTGTAGACCAATCAGACAACCTCAGAGAAGGATGAATCCAAACCTTAGGGAGATTGTTAAAGAAGAATTGCAGAAATTGTTAAATGTCAACTTTATTTATCCCATTTCAGATAGTCAGTGGGTTTATCCTTTGGTAATTGTACCAAAGAAAAATGGTAAATGGAGGGTATGTATTGACTACCGAGAATTAAACAAAGCCACTCTTAAAGATCATTTTCCCCTACCTTTCATTGATCAGGTGTTAGACACTTTAGCTGGCAAAAAGTACTTTTCATTTTTAGATGGATTCAGTGGTTATAATCAAATTCAAGTAGCACTTGAAGATCAATACAAAACCACATTTACCTATCCTTGGGGTACCTATGCTTACCGAGTATTTCCATTTGGACTATGCAATGCACCTGCAACATTTCAAAGGGCAGTATTAGGAATCTTTTCAGATCTAATACATGATTGTGTAGAGGTATATATGGATGACTTCACAGTCTATGGAAACACATTTGAAGAAGCCTTAGCAAACTTGGAAATTTTTTTAAAGAGATGTAAAGAAGCAAATATTTCATTAAGTCATGAGAAGTGTTTCATGATGTTTACTGAAGGGATTGTTCTAGGGCATCACATTTCAGGCAATGGGATCAAAGTTGATGAGTCAAAAGTTGAAGTCATCTCTAATTTATCAGTTCCAAGTTGTCAAAAATATGTTAGGAGTTTTCTAGGATTTACAGGATATTACAGAAGATTTATAGAAAAATTCACCAAGATAGCATCTCCAATTTTCAAACTACTTACCAAGGACTGTGAATTCAAGTGGAATCCTGACTGCGAGTTAGCCTTTGAGACCCTGAAAACAAAAATCTCTGAAGCACCTATTTTGAGGGGACCTAACTGGAAATTACCTTTTCATATTTCAACAGATGCCTCTGGTACAACTTTAGGAGCTGTATTGGGACAAAAAGACCCGATTCCTTATGCCATCTACTATATAAGTAAAAATTTGACCCCTTCGGAGTTAAATTATACTACAACTGAAAAAGAGTTCTTAGCTATTGTTCATGCCATAAATAAATTTAGACACTATATAACAGGCTATGAAACTTTTTTTCACACAGATCACTCTGCAATTAAATATTTAATAAAAAAATCAGTTACTAATGGCAGAGTCATAAGATGGTTATTTCTTTTACAGGAATTTAACATTACCATTCTAGATAGGCCTGGAAAAAAAAATATAGTAGCTGATTTCTTATCTAGAATCCAAAACATTAAAGAAAATACTCTAGTTGAATATAAATTCCCTGATGAATATCTTTTTGCAATTTCTACTCAAACTCCTTGGTTTGCTGACATTGCCAATTATCTAGTTTCAGGGAAATTTCCTTCAATTATGAATGCAAGAGATAAAAGAAATATTATTTATGACAGTGCAAAATATTCATGGGTTGCTAATGAGTTATACAAAACAGGTCCAGACTTTATTATTAGGAGATGTGTTCGAGAAGACGAGATGCCTGAGATTCTCAAGGCATGTCATGATGAACCTTGTGGTGGACACTTTGTTGATAAAAGGACAACTTATAAGATCCTTCATTTAGGATATTATTGGCCATCCCTCTTTAAAGATGCTAAAGAGTATGTCAAGAGGTGTGATAGCTGCCAAAGGGTAGGGAAACCTTCTCCTTCAGGTGAAATGCCATTGCAGCCTCAGGTACATATTGAACCTTTTGAGAAATGGGATTTAGATTTTGTAGGAACTATTAGTCCTCAATCAAGACAAAAGAAATATATATTAGTTTGCACTGATTATGTTACCAAATGGGTAGAGGCCAAGCCATTACTTTCTGTTATTGAAGCATTTGTAGTTAATTTTCTTTTTGAGGATATTTTTCCTCGTTTTGGTGTCCCAAGAGAAATTGTTATAGATCAAGGAGCTCAATTCACATCAAATTTAGTGGAACAAATGGTAGAGAAGTACAAAATCAGACACAAAAAATCCACTCCCTACAACAAATGGCCAAGTGGAATCTACCAATAAGGTCATTGAATGGATCCTAACAAAGACTGTTCATTTACATAGAAGAGATTAGGCAGACAGGCTTCCTGAAGCCTTGTGGGCCTACAAGACTACATGGAGAAACACAACAGTCCATACCCTTTATGAACTTGTTTATGGAAAACAAGTCTTGTTTCCCATAGAGTTTCAGATTCAAACTTTCAAAATGGCAGTTCAGCTAGGACTTGATCTAACAGAGGCAAAAAAGCACAGATTGGAGTAGATTAATGAATTGGATGAGATCAGATAAGATGCAGTCCAGAAAATAAGTATAGTCCAACAAAAAAGGACTAGATGGCATGATAAGTACATTAAGGAAAAGAAATTTAAAGAAGATGACTGGGCTCTCTTATTTGATTCAAAGTTCAAATATTTCCAAGGTAAATTCCAAACTCATTGGCTTGGGCTATATGAAATTGTGAAAATATTTGACAATGGAGCAATAAAAATAAGGATTATAGATGAAGATAAGGTGACTTTTCTTGTAAATGGTCATATATTTAAATTGTATCATAAGCCACTTTCAAGAGAAGAATTTTTCAAGAAATTCCAAGAAAACAGTGATGTGAAGTTAATGAAGAAGAATCCTTCTTCTTCATTAACTTAATTGTATTTTCTGTAATCAGATGCTAAACAAAAAAAAAAGAGTATAAACATGAAAACTAATCATTGATTAGAATGTTTATACAGAGAAGATAAGGTGAAAAATCAGAATTCTTCTGACACTTTAGATTTTCAAAATTGTTCTTTTTCTGCAATCAAGTATCATAAAATCATAAGCTGCAGGATCACTTTTCATATTTCATTCCACTCCACATTTATGATCCATTTCATTCCATCATATTTCACTTCATTCATACTTCATTCCACTCCATTTCATGATCCATCTCATTTCATTTCATACTTCATTCCATCCATATTTCATTTCGTTTCATTCCATGTCTCAAAGTTTTTATGGGTACATTCTGTAGCCATCTATTTAGCAGCCATCTGTTCTGCAACCATCTATTCAACAGTCACCTTTTCTGTAGCCAATTGATCCTGCAAACCTACTTCAGTAAAAAAAAAATGAATCAAAAGGATTATGGAGTCTAAAAGATCAATAATTTTTAAATGAAATACAAAGCATATCAAAGCAGCAAAAATCAAGAAAAAGGGGCTAAGGTAAAACTGTGTATGAAATTATTTTTGATAGAAAAATTATGAAATATATAATATGGTTAAGTCATATGTATGTTTCATAAAGTTATTTTATTATTCGAACTGATCAAGCCTATCATAAAATCCTTGAAAAAATCCCTTCCATTCCGCTTCATATCAAATCATCATTAATTAGAAGTTAGCGGTCAGTACTTAGAAGTGACCTATTAGGTCACGTCATCAGACCGAAACATTCATTGATGATTTTGAAAATCTTCATGAGATTTCCTTGCGGTCTTTTACTCCATGACAAACTCTTAAACTCAATCATTCTTATGATTTACCCTTACCGTATTTCACTCATTTCGTATCCACTCAATGCCATTATATTCCATAGCAAATTCCTGTCTGTAGAAACAGAGAAGCCATTTTTAGAGTGAGACAACCCTCTACAGCCATTTTCTTCCTCATACAGAAGAGCAGAAATAGAGCAGTGAATTGAAGCTGAGGAAAGGAAGCAATGGGACTTATTGTAAGGTCAGAGCCAATCAGAACTAAATATCTAGAAGGTTACCCTTAGATTAAAGAGTTATTACAGCAGGTTGGATGGCTAAAGTTTATGGAGAAGTTCAATGGCTTTCACAAGGAGGTCAGCAAGTCATTTTCCCGGTCATTCAACGGGTTAGAGGTAGAAATTGGTGATATCAAGTTAATTGTCATGGAGTCATTCATAGCAGAAGCAACAAAGTTGCCGAGGAAAGGGGAGCGTTGGTTTAAAAACAAAGAATTTCATAATGAAGCGTGGAGACAGATGCTAAAAACACCAGGTATGGACATTTTAGTATTTAAGAAAGGCATTCCTAGTTCAGCCTTGAAAAATAAATGGAGAAATATGTTGTTGATTCTACAAAATTTCATAACCTGTGAGGGGAGATTTGGCACTTTATATGTTTATTACATTAGACTCATGATGAATTTTCTAGATGAAGAGAAAAATCTGCCCTCTTTCTTGCTCAATAGTTTAAAAAGGATGGCTTCTAATGTCCAGAAAAGGGTTCAGTTCTTAGAAACTACCTTATATCATCATGGCTTAGTTAAAATTTTAATTGAGTATCATTTAAAGAAGGTAGGAGATAGTTGGGATGAATTCCTCTTGAGAAATCATTTTGAAGAACCTAAAGAAACTCTGTCTGAAGAAAAACCTACAAGGAGAAGCAAGAGGGGAAAAGTTGCTAAAAGAAAAACCCACATATCAACACAAGAAGACAGTGAGGAAATAATCTTTGAAAAATTGGCCAAAATCAAGAAACAACTCAGAAAGGAAAAGGTAACAAGAAATGATGCTAAAGAGAAAAATGAGGGACCATCTAAACTAAGAAGAAGTCATATGCTTAAAGGCATAATGAAAAAGACAGGAGTCAAGCAAGCAAGAATCATAGATATTGAAGATGAAGAGACACCAATTGACAGATCTCCTAAATACCAGTATGAAGAAGATTCTGATAGAAGAACTCCAGATGTAGATCCAACCCAACAACAAATCTATGATTTTGTTGAATCATTAGAAAGAAGAGCCTCAAAAAACAAAGAAAGAACTCCCAGTCCACAAGAACCTCCAATTGAAGTGCTGAAAAGAGACAAATATGAATTGGAGGTATTGAATAGGCATATAAAAAACGAAAATGAAATTTTAAAGGAACAATTCAAACTGAAAAGTGACATGAACACAACTCTATCTCTGCAAATGAAAACATTGTATAAGGCTAGTAGGAAGCTGAAGAAGAAAAACAAGAAATTGAACAGGGAACTTATAGATCTAAGGTTCAAGTTGTTTATGAGGAAGCCTAGAATGCCATTGAACATCAAGAAAAGCAAAAAAAGGAAGCTAGATGTCCTTGCTGAAGTTTCAGAATACATGGATTGATTGCATGAGGACATGCAACAGTTTTTCAGTGGGGGTATGTTGAGCCCTAAAAATGTCTTTTCTTTTCACCAAACTCTGTGTCATTCCATAAATCCTTTATTGTTTATAGGCCTAAAATATCAATAAGAATGATTAAAATCACTTTAAGAATACATGCAATGACTAACTGGTTGTATTTTTTAAATTTTGTTGTCTTAATGATTTCTGAGCAGTTTTAGCTATAGAATGCAGTCATTCTGTAGCTAGTCATATGTTCTGTAGCTATCTTAGTGTTTAAACAGGTTATAGGTGTCATCTGAGGGAAAGACTTATATGGTTAGACTCCAAAAATATCCTGCATCATTCCTTGTCATCCACGAAGGCTGAGTAAAAACTGGAAGTGATTATGCATGTGGATAGAGCTAAAACCCAAGAAGCAGATTTCTATAAGGATAAGGACTCTTGATTTTCCTTCAACAAATCACGAGTCCTCAACAGGAATTTTAGTTTTATTTTTACTGTAGAAGACACCTATGCCTATTTTTACTCAATATCAGTTATGTAATTGCCTATAAAAATAACTCGGTGAACCGAGAAAGACAGTTGATATTTTTAGTTTTCGAATACTGTCATCCTCAGTTTCTGAGCATTTTAATTAAAGAAGAGTAACTTTGATGTTGTTTTGGAGATAAATTTAAGGAGTTAAAGATTCATATACCAATCTGCTATTAGAGGGCCCCTTCTATCTGAAGAGGCTTTTACACGCTTTCTAGATAAGTAACCTTTAATTTTGTTTTGTTATATTCCTTACTCAGGCAGTTTTCTGAGTTCGTCTTTTTGCATTATGTTTTATGTCGTTTACTTATGTCAAAAATCCTCATAGTAATATAGTCAATATTGTTCTCAGAAGCTGTTCCAATATATCTTTAATACGTGAATGAGATCTAGTTGTAGTACTTTGAGTTAATTGCATTTCAGTTCTGTTCGTTAGATGTAGAAGATCCTCATTATTTTATAAGATATTCTTGTTCTCAAGCTCTTCTAACATATCACTATTATATGAACGAGAATTAGTTATATTATTTTGAGTTATTGGCACTTTCTGTTCTATAATTAGGTAAGATATTCTCATGTTATTATGTTACATATGATCTTTTTCTCAAGTTGTTCCAACAAATCTCTAACAATGAATAAGATTTCTCTGTAATGTTTTAAGTTATTGTTTTCTAGGATATCCTCACCACGCCAGAACTAATCCTTTTCTCATTTTGTTCCAATATATCTCTAATGAAATGAATTGGTCTAAGTTTAATGTTATGAGTTACTTTTACAATCCATGAATTAGCAATTTTTTGTTTAGAATAGATCTTGTAATTAAATTCTATTTTAGTGCACTCAGTAACATTTCCTTTTCTTCCTCTTTGCTATTAATTTAGTTTTTTCCCCTTAGCATAAAATAACATTAACACATAAAACCAAAAACATTAGAAAAACACTAAACACAACAAAGTAGGAAGAGGATACTTAGGCACATATGGTGCACTTCACTTCAACAGTGTACTAGCCCTGGTCGATGATTTATGATATCAATTTAGAAACACTGAATTGACAAAACACATATTATTTTCTAAATTTTAACCATAAATCCACTTAAAAATGTTAAGAATTAATAAAATTTGGAAAAGCATAGTTATAACCCAATTATGAGCTAAATTTAATGATGTGGAGGTGGAATGAAGGTGACATGAAGGTAATATGGAAGTAATGTGAAGGTATTGGTGAATAATGGAGTGAGAATAGGGACTATTTTGAGGCCCAACAATGTCAAAAGACAACTCCAGATCTAAACAGATCATAAAATAATAAACTAAAGCCTGCCTTCCATTTTGCCTTCATCTTCCTTATATACAAAGTAAGCCTTCCCAAGCTCTGACCCACCTCTAAACTTTGTTGTGCATGTGGACATAAGCCTCCACGTTTGATTGCATTGTCTCTCCAAGTCCTCCATCATGTCTACATGAAATATGCACCCTCTCCATCATGTGTGCATTAAATGCACTACTTCCTCCATTACTTCATTATGAATGCTCTATGATCTTAGATTAGATTCCCTCCATGATATTAGTTAACTACTTTAACCCCCATGATCTATCTCATTAATGAGCCATGACCACCACTCCTTTCACATAAGTAGCTGCTCCACTACTCCATTATGTCTAATTAATCCATATTCACACATCAAAAAGTGGACCTTATTCATATTTGAGGATTATGGGTCCCACCACCATTTTATTTAATTAAATAATTAAGTTTATTATGAACTCTAATATTCCAATTATCTTGTGAAAAAATGGGAATATTACACTAAGTGTCAGGAAGAAATCCACTATTGGGAGCACCTTTGTTGTACTTCTGCTTCTATAGAAAGATAGATCTCGGAAAGGGTTGAGAGTTATATCACTATGAGCTCTACGATATGCACTAAGCTCTAAGCTCTACAACAAACTCTAAGCTTTGGGGTTGAGAGTCAAGATCACTACTAGCTCTAAGCTCTGCATTAGCTCTAATCCTTTTCAAATATTGTTTCCAAAAACACTTCATATGTGCTTAGTGTTGTTAACCTTGTCACACAAGCCACAAATATGAAATTTCCTTTGGCCACATGTATTCAATGATGTCTTCAAAATACTGTTGCTCCAGAATTTTCTTTTGCAGCCCCTCAATACAAGGTATGTCAGTAGTTCAAGACTTCTTCCTATCCACAAGGTTAGATAAATTATGTCACAAGCACAATATCTCTTTGTCCAAAAATTCAAGGTTTTTAAACTAATGGCTCAATTCTAAATATATTCCAATATCCTTTGCCACAATAATATGTCCAAGATTTGTCCACGTATCAGAGTACTCAAGTCCAAAATTTTCTTCAGATGTTACAACACAGACATGAGCTCTAATAAATATGACATATCTTGAGACTGTTGGTGCACAAGTCCCTCACAGGTCTGAATTTTTGTGGAGTGTAAGCCTATGGTCTGTATCACAAGTCTGAGAGGCTAATTTTAGTGTTATGCAAAAGATAAGAATAATATTACAATTCCACATGCCCAAATATTTACCACAATCATAGATGCACAGGTTAAAATTTGAATTGTAGTGTCTCAATTAAAAACTATAGTGCTTTAGACCCAAACATTGTAGTCCCTCAGGTCGAGTTGCAGATGTGTCCAAGCTGCTACACAATCTTCAATTGAGGTTTTCCACAGGTCCACAAAATAGATCTTTTATAGATCCATTTAACCCTTAGTAATGTGTCTTCAAAAATATTTATATAACTGAGAGGGAAAGTGTCAATGTCCATAGGTGAAAAGAATGTCACATTATGTTTGAGTTTCAGTGCTTTCACATGTCCGAAATATCTTTGAGGTGGGAGTATGTTTGCAAGAAATGTGCCAAGATGTGTGAGTATAGGTTCATTGGATGAGAAGTATTGTTCTATAGAAACTTTACCCAGAATTCAACTTCTGAACTTACTCTTTTTTCTCCACTACTCTTCTATTTCTTGCTATATCATTGTTTGATTTTTTCATTCCACATAAATTCTAGATCGATCTTGAGAAGGTGTGAACACTGTCCCAGTGTCAGGAAGAAATCCACTATTGGGAGCACCTCTGATGTACTTATGCTTATGTAGAAAGATAGATCGGAGATGGGGTTGAGAGTCAATATCCCTATTGTTGGTCGCTTTAATTGTTTTAACAATTCAAGCTCCACATAAATTGTCAACCCGAGAAGGTCTGTTTATTCCAAAGACAACCACGTACTGGATATGATCAATTCCAAAAGCAAAAATAATGTTGTAGTAAAAGTCACACAATTATTAATCATACAAATTTATTCACACCCTGTTTTAACAAAGCTGAAGTCTATTTATGTTATAGTAGAAACAATTCCTCTATCGCAGTCTGTTAAGAATCCTAATGAAAGGAAATTACTCTGCAGGAAAGGAAACCAATCAACCATAACAGGGAACAGGACCCTATTCCTTCAAATAGGAACTTCAGCACCTGTTTCCTGACACTAATCACACTGTAGAAAAGATAAACTCAAGAGAACAGGACCCTATTCCCATGAACAGGAACCTTCAGCACCTATCTCCTGTTTCTAATCACACTGTAGGAAAAAGAAAGGCAATCAATGGGAACGGGACCCTATTCCTTTGCACAGGAATCTTCAGCACCTGCTTCCCAGCATCAATCATACATTCAAACAGATAACATAAATAGATCTCTTAACTTCTTTAAGGATGAATGTACCAAACTCATGCAACGTTAAAGGAAATAGAATGCTTAATGAATCACAGAACTATGCAACTGATGTTTCAGCAACAAAATTAAGTTAAGGTGCAAATATCATAAAGAAACTTAACAAACTACAGGAACAGTCGGGTGAATCTTGTGAGGAAGGAGGGCCCTTTCCTTCTCACAATATTCCCCAGGGAAAAAATTAAATTGAAGCACTCAAAAGGAACCTTTATTCATATGTCAAAAAGGAATGATACATTACAACGGAGTCTAGCTCCTTTCTGCTCAAAAACAATGTTCTCCTGTAGTTTCTAACTCTCCTTCTAATGATGACGTCTCCTCATTTTAAAGAGGAGACATCTATTACAGTTATATCAAAGAAAATATATCTTAATCCAAATCTGTTCTTCTTTCTTAAAACAGGGCTATTCTATTCTTCCGTAGAAAGATATTGTTACAACAGATGCAAAAAAAGTACTATCTTAAGGATAATCCATGTAACCACTTCGTTGTTCATCTTCATCTTGTTGCCATTGTCCCAAAAATACTCTTCCAGAATTGCAAATTATGAATAGTGACAGAATTTGCGTGCCTGCTGACTGTTTCAGCAACTGAGTCGACTGTTTCAGCAACGGCCGATTGTTTCAGCACAGCACATAAATTATCTGCGATCTTTTAGACTTATGTTAGCAAAAATATACCTTCGATTAATGATGAAATATAAGATTAATATGGAATTATATGTAAACAGATTAAATATATAGTAAAGAGGAGGATTTCATATACCTTTGGATAAAGTGAATGAAAATGATGATGGAACCCTTTTTAAATATAGTTATAAAGGGTAAGGTGGTGTCAAAATGTATGGTAAAAATGGTACATTGTGAGGTCCTAACATCCCCCCCAGTTGAAAGGGTTGCATGTCCTCAGGCAACTCCTAGTCTGAGTTAGAGTCTGAGTACTGACTCTGTGCGTGCAAGTTGCTCAAGTAGTAACTGGAGAAGGTGGCTTCTGTCAAAGCTCGAAATCCTCGATTGTTTTGCAATTGTTGCCATGCTACAGCCTCGTCCCTGTTAGCCAATTGGTAGTGACACTGGTATTTTTCTGTCGGCATCCATAGGATTGGAAAATGAAAGTGATAACCAATCCAGTTTTCTCCACAATGCCGAATACATCTGATGTAATTCGGTATCCTAGATAGTGCAGCTTGAAGATTATCAGGGCTAAAAGGGTGATACTCTTGTCTTTCCTTACATGACTGCTGCTAGAACATAGTGTTGGCCTTAAATGCAGCAGTTTCCTTCACTCTGATTAGCTGTAGACACTTTAGAAGTGTTGAGGCTTGCAGTTGTTGTATGTAGCGGTGTATTCCTGGCTTCTGCAAGAATCGGTGATATTCTGCCACAAACATGGCAGGATTTGAAGGTTCTGGTCTAATCCAAAGGAGACGATTCTCCTCATTATGCCTACTTTCCATAAAAGCAGTTTGCCATGTTATCTGATTGGCAAGAAATGAAACAAATGCCCTAATTTGTACATCACCTGCAATTAGAGTGAGGTTGACCTTTCTATTCTCAGGCATGGCCTCATTATGGAGATAAATTTCACATAACAAATGTTGGTCACTTTCAGGGGCCTCAGCAAAAGTTTTAACAAATTGTTCCGTTGTAAGCAATTCATGAGGTCTGCCATCCTTGATTGCCTTCAATTGAAAATAAACAAGATGTTCAGAGAGGAAGAGAGAATAATTCAAGGAGGGTTTACGGGTGGCCAACAATTTTTGCACTAATGAAAACATCAAAACCAACTTTTCCTTTAATTCCTTGACTTCTTTCTTAGAATCCTTGAGTTGTTGCAGTGTCTGTTCCCAAATATCCCAGTTGGCATACATGTAATTCTGCCAGGCCAACTTATGCTGCTGCAATACTTTATCTTGATCCACAGCATATTGTTTCATCTAGTTATTCATAAGTTCTAATTGTTTCCATGGCAGGGTCTGTGTCCCGGCATTGTAAGTACTGGGTTGGGGCATTGTCTAAGTGGCTGAGCTGACTAACACAGGGCGGGATATCTGTGGTTTAGTTTCTTTTTCCAGACTTTTTGAGGGCCCTACTGGTTCTTGTGTGACAGTAGGGAGTTCTTCTTTAATTGCAGCTGATGTAGATGCCTCAGGTACCTGAATTTTGACTATTTTGTATCCTGCCTGTTGGTAAATGTTACCACACTCATGGCACATGTATTCTCTGCATGGATCCTTCTTTTGTGCTGATGTTGTGTGTGCCAGCATGTAGAGATTCAATTCTCTATCAAAGGCTTCTCGTGCCATGATCAATTCTTTCTTATAGGCCTCTAGTTCTGACTTCAAAAACTCATTTTCCTCCAATAAAGATGCCATAGTGTGTGAACCCTGTGTGCTGGTTGATTCTGCTGGAGTTTTCTGCTGATCCACAGTTGTAGCTGGTTCTTGTGTTACAGCTACAGCTGGTTCCCTTGTATTATCATGCTTGGTGTATGATTCTTGTACCACAGTAGCTGGTTCTTGTGTTTCAGCTTCCGGGTAAGTAACTGGTTCTTGTGTGGCAGTCACTGTTTGAGCAATAAACGATGTCATGTTACCCCGGGCCATTGGTTCTTGTGTGACAGCGCCACAGGACGAGATGGGTAATGGTTGGGGAATTTGGAATGGTGCTGAGGATCGAAGTTTTAACAGGATAGTCGTAGGGTCATGGGAAATGGGAGTGACTTCAGTTTCAACAGTCATTTTCATTTTCCTCCTAGGTAGGAAAGCAGAGAAGTCAGTGGCTTTCCTTTTCTTTGTAGGAGAAGATTCTTTTCTAGGGGAAGGGCTTTCAGAAGAAGTGAAAACTTGGGATGTGGTCCTTGTTTGTCGTTTTGAGACAGAGACTGTTGGGGTTCGTCTCTTTCTTTTATGAGTAGGGGGAGATGGGGGTGTTTGAGAGTCATCGCTAGAGATATGAACAGTGGGAAGGGGTGACTCTACTAAGTGGGATGAACTTGGGGGTAGGTCCACTGGTTCCGAGGATGGAATCACTGGGGGGTCGGGGATATCATCCAGTTGCCTTTCATAAGAACTCTCGGGAGTTTCTTGGGAACTTCCGGCTTGTTGGGGAATTTCGGCTTGTTGGGGAATGAGGAGTGGATTATTCAGAGGGGGATTTTGCTGAGCAAAAACCCTCTGAATTAATAATTGACATAAGCAATGATGGGTAAGGGATAACAATGGGAATTTTACCCGTCTACAGTAATATGACATGTTTTTGATACAACCAAGCAGATAATAGGGAATATTAACTAATCGACCATGCCGCAAATGATTCATTAAAACGAAGTCGTGTTGGTAGACTACCTGGTAACGCCCTTCGCATGTCAAATAATGCTTGATGAATTCAGCTACTGTTGGCCATGGGCGAGGTAGTGAATGCAGAATTATACCGCGGCCTTTATGTTCAATCCATTCCTCTGGAAGAAGAAAGTCTTGCTGCGCATTTAAAATGACTTGTTTCCTACTGAACCAGCGAGCACCTGTAACCGGAAACCCTGAAACTTGTGTTATATCTTCCTCTGTGACCGAAATTCGGATCCCTTGAACCACTGAGTGGTCTCCCTGAAGATTCTGCGCAAACTCTAAAACCTGTTGAGGATCAAATTCTCCTAACCTTTCAAATTATGTTGTCCATCCTGCCTGCTGAAAAATTTGGTAGGCCTCCGGGAACAATTGAAGAAGAGTTATCGAACCAGGCTCATGTCTGATAGCCGAACCTCCCATAGCTACTAGCTTGAGTCACATGCAGAGGCGCAGAGAACAGAAACACAGGCTTTGGTCAAGCTAATTTTTGCAACAGAGGATATGGAGTCTCAATGGCGGCAGAAATGGATATGAAGAGTGACGGAGGATTGGATGGTTTGAAATGATGATTCAGTTTTCGAAATTCCCCCCTTACGTATGGTGAAATGATGTTTAAGTGTGCAGAGATTGTAATCATTATGAACAAGATCCTCTCTTTAAAATATTATTTAACTGCATTACATAAAAACCACATACCTTATATTTTTACCTTTGTCTTTATAATTCGAAGTATAGAGTGCTTCATAATGGCTTGATATTAATGGAAGAATCTGTAGATTTCTCTGAAATGTAGAACAGGAGCATATCAGGATCTGCTCAATACTGAATAATATTCACCCAAGGGATCTGAAGAATAAAAGTGGAGAACTGAAAAGCTTGTATAGCAGAGGAAAGAAATGATGTTTTAATGATGAAAAGATAAATGACAGGTTGCTGAAACTGGTGTTTCAGCAACGGAAAAATGAATGACATGTTGCTGAAACTGGAGTTTCAGCAAAGGGAAAAATCAGGAAAATGGGATATAATGACTTGGGTTTAAGACAAGTGGGGGAAGTATTTGGTAAGGGATAATTTCAGCAGTAAGGAACGTGAAATACTAGCTGAAGGATGATATTTCAGGAATGGTAGAAGTGGGAAAATGGAAAAAGGAAAAATGTAGAAATGGGATAAAAGGGATATTGCTAGGAAATGGGTTGAAATGAGGGGAACAAGCTTCTGTGATTGAAGCTTCAGATCTTCTTGTGATGAATCTGTCCTCCTTAATGAGTTTTTCCACAATCTGCAAAATTCAATTGTAACATGCCAACCCTTGACAGGGATTATTAGTTTTAAATCTAATCTAATACTAGAAATACAGTGCAGAAAATTAAATGCTGTGAGGAGCAGAAGACTCCCCTAGAAAAAGATAATGTGTATCAGTCATGCAAGCAGTCTTGAAATCCTCTTTAGAAATAGGGCGCTGGTACAAACGAAGCCTATGACCATTGACTAGTAGAGGTGTTTTAGAATCATCAATTGTTAGAAGTCTTACTGCTCCATTAGGAAAAACAACATCTACTTCATATGGTCCAAGCCAACGTGTACGTAGCTTACCCTGAAAATTTTCAAACCGAGAGTCATACAATAAGGCCCAATTACCTTTTTGGAACTGCTTGTGTTTGATAATTTTATCATGCCACTTCATTCTTTGCTGTTGAATCATGGTTGTTTGGTGAATGGCATCTAATCTCTTTTCATCCAATTCAAGAAGCTGCTGCAACCTAGCTATCTGCACATCAGTCAAATCAAGATTAACAGCTAAAGCAGTTCTTAGAGTTTTAATTTCAAATTCCACAGGAAAAACAACATTTTTACCATAAACCAATTCATAGGGAGAAAAACCTGTAGTGTTTCTCCAAGTAGTTCCGTAAGCCCATAGTGCTTCAAGGAGCCTTTGAGACGAATCCTTCCAGTTGTCCTTCACTGTTTTAGTTAGAATGGCTTATAATACTTTATTTGTGCTTTCCACCTGCCCATTGGCCTGGGGGTGGTATGGTGTAGTCATTCTATGATGAATATGATATTTCTGAAGGGTAGACTTAAAACCATGAGAATTGAATGGAGGTCCTCCATCTGTAACTAGCTCTCTAGGGATTCCAAATCTAGTGAATATTTCTTCAAATAAGAAAGCTAGGACAGCCTCTTCATTGGCTATAATAAGTGCTTTGGCCTCCACCGATTTAGTCATATAGTCTGTAGAGACTAATATATAAGTTCTTTGATTGGATGGAGGATTAATGGGTCCTATGAAATCCAGGGCCCATCTTTCAAATGGTTCAGAAACTACCTGGGGGTTTAATGGCATTTGATCTCTATGATTGGGTTGACCCATTCTTTGGCAGTTGTCACAAGCCCTCACATATTTCTTTGCATCCTTAAATAATGAGGGCCAATAGTAACCCATCCTCAAAATTTTGTGTGTTGTTCTTTTATCAGCAAAATGCCCTCCACAAGGGCCATCATGACAAGCTTTTAGTATGTCATACACTTCGTCTTCCCTAATGCATCTTCGGATTTCCTGATCAAGCCCTGTGTAGAAAAGACAACCACTTATCCAGCTATACCTGGCACTTTGTTGAAAAATTCTTCTCTTTTCTCTGTATGACAGGTGTGATGGTAATTTTCCTGCAACCAAATAATTGGCAATATCTGCATACCATGGAGAGTGAGCAGAAACTGCAAACAAATACTCATCAGTGAAAGAATCATCTACTGTAATATTATTATCAGTTTTTAACCGTGAAAGGAAATCAGCCACCACATTTTCTTTACCAGGCCAATCTACGAATGTGATATCAAATTCCTGCAGTAATAATAGCCATCTGGTAACTCTAGCATTTGTGACAGATTTTTTCATTAAGTACTTAATAGCCGAGTGGTCAGTGTGCACAAAAGTAGAATAACCAGTGATATAGTGTCGAAATTTATTAATGGCATAAATTACTGCAAGAAACTCCTTTTCGGTAACTGTATAATTAAGCTCAGCAGGGGTCATATTCTTACTGATAAAATAGATAGCATAAGGAAGATGATTCTCCTCTTGTCCCAAGACAGCTCCAATTGCAGTGTCTGAAGCATCAAAAGATATATGAAAAGGGAGGGCCCAATCAGGTCCCCTCAAAATAGGAGCAGTAGATAACTGAGGCTTGAGTTCTTCAAAGGCTTTCTGACAAGAATTAGTCCACTTAAATTCAGCATTTTTCATAAGAAACACAAATAATGGAGAAGCTATCTTAGAAAAATCTTTAATAAATCTTCTGTAGTATCCAGCATGTCCTAGAAAACTTCTCACATCAGTTTGTGTTTTAGGAACAGGAAGATTCCGAATGACCAATATTTTAGATGGGTCTACCTGAATACCTTGAGATGAAATAAAATGTCCAAGCACTACTCCTTCACTCATCATCATATGACATTTTTCAGTACTTACGGAAAGGTGAGCTTGCATACATCGTTTAAGTACCTTCTCAAGATTTTGTAATGCATCTTCAAAAGACACACCATAAGGAGTAAAATCATCCATAAATATTTCCATAGAGTCATTCAGCATATCAGAAAAGATTCCTATAACAGCCCTCTGAAAAGTTGTTGGTGCATTACAGAGCCCAAATGGAAGAACTCTATAAGAAAAATTTCCCCAAGGGCTAGTGAAAGTGGTCTTGTCCTAGTCTTGGGGTGCAATTCTAATATGATTATACCCACTGAATCCATCTAGAAAAGAAAAGAATTTATTCCCTGCCAGGCTATCCAACACCTGATCAATGAAAGGTAAAGGAAAGTGATCCTTTTGAGTAGCTTTGTTCAAGGCTCTGTAATCAACACATACTCTCCATTTCCCGTTTTTCTTAGGGACAATTACCAATGGGGAAACCCATTCACTGTCAGATATGGGCTATATAAATCCTGCATTAAGCAATTTCTGAAGTTCTTCTTTAACAATTTCTCGTAAATTAGGGTTCATTCGTCTTTGGGGTTGACAGACTGGTCGGCATCCCTCTTTAATGTAAATTCAGTGAGTACATAGTTCAGAAGAGATCCCTTTCATATCCGTGTAATCCCATGCAAATGCTTCCTTATTTTCACGTAATAACTTTATTAACTGTTGTGTTTCAGCAACTGTTAGATTAGGATTTATGTTTAATGTTTTTCCAGGTTCAATTTCAACTGTTATGCTTTTAAATGAGATGGTGGTTAATGTCTGAGATAAGTCTTCAGATTCAATCTTTTCTTCGGTATCTGTTTCAAAAATTGCAGTCAATTGATTGTGTGTTTCAGCAATTACAGAGGAAGGTTCACAAATAAAATTATTAATTATTTCATCCTCTGTATTCTATTTAAGAGTTAAGGCTTGTCCAATAGTTATAATGGGCTGAATAGCATTATCATCATAATCCATCCACATAGAATCTTCATTATTAATTATGGGTGTAGTATGAGGATAAAGAGTAAGCTGTTTGGTTTCATAACCATTAGAAATTGTCATTGAACCAGATCTGCAACTGATAAAGGCATCATCTATGGCCAGCCATGGCCTCCCCAGAATTAAAGGATGTCCCCCTAGCTTTGTTTTAGTCTGCAATACAACAAAATCAGCTGGGTAATTCCAGGATTCAACTGAGATAAGTAGATCTTCAACAACTCCTTCAGGTTTAATTATAGAATGGTCAGCCAACTCTAGAACGGCAGGTGTATCTCTGATTGTGTTATTCAACTGTAACAACTGTGAGGTTTCAAGAGTCATTATGTTTATTGCAGCACCTAAATCCACCAAAACTTGAGGAATCATTGTTTTACCAATTTGAACTGTCACGGTAGGATGGCCGGGGTCACCATATTTCACAGGAGGGGTTTTTCCGGACATTAATGCAGATAAATCACCCATCACATGTACTGTAAGGGGATCTTTATTTTTCCTACCAGGTTTCTTAACACAAATATCCCTTATGGTTCTGGCATAAATTGGTACATCTCTCAGTGCCTGTAAAAGTGGAATTTTAACATACAAGTTTTGTAATTCCCCTAAAAGATTAAAAGCAGGTGTTTCAGGCGTTCTAGTTAAGACTAAACGCTCGGGGAATGGTGGTTATGTTATTTAAATACCCTTGTTAGAGGGTGGTTGTGCTTTCTTATGTTTCTCAGTTTCCTCTTTATCAGAATCAGAAGAGGTTATGTCATCAATAATAGGCTCTACTATTTTCCCGGATCTTAAATGAATATAATTACATTGCATAGTAGGAAATATAGATTGATTCTGAATATCAATGACTTGCACAACTTTATTATTGGGGTTAGGATTTGGTTGCACAGGTAGCTGGGGTCTCATTTGGTTATTTTGCGGAGCATTTGATGGCAGAGGAAGTGGTTGTTGAAATTGAGGAAATTGATTTGGATACGGGAGTTGTTGGCTTCTCCATTTTGAATTCCAAGGGTTAAAAGAAGATGGCTGCTGTGGGGGCCAAGGATTCCACGTTGCAGGATCAACAAAGGGAGGGTTTGATTGTTGCATGGGTGGGAAATTCATTTGATTAAAGGGTGGGTATTGCATTTTATTAAAGGGAGGGTAATTTGTTTGACCGAAAGTAGAATAATTATTCCAACGATTAAATGGCATACTAGAGTTCATACCTTGTCCTTTTGGTTGCCATTGTCTTCTTTGAGTTAGCAAGTAAACTGCTTCAGCTTCTTCTTCCGTTGGCTGTAATGCTACCTTTATTCCTGGTAGAGATGGACATTGCTGTGTTTCATGATCTTTCTCACAAAGGGTGCAGATTGGTATTTTGTCTAATGGGCACTCCCTTAGTGGATGTTTGTCTCTGCACTTTGGGCAAAAAACAGCCAGAGTTGCTTCTGCTTCAGCCTGCTTCTTTTTAACCTGCAAAGTGTCAATTTGTGAAGCAAAATAACTTAACATCTTAGTTTTAAATTATTCAAGTAAATTACCTATTTCAGCTCTTGTTGCTCCCCCACTGGCCGATTTCTGCACTCTTGAATAGGTGGGATATCTATTACTTACTCTGTTCCTTGCAGCTCCCCTTGAACACCTCTTACAAAGTTCAACAATCTCATCATATGATTCTTTAGAATATCTCCCTTGCCAAGCATGTTTAACATGTCTAAAAAATCATCCCTTAATCCTCTAAGTAATATTGTTTTGCGAATTTCCTTAATTATATTCAGATGATCAGATCTCTGTATATTATATTGCAGCCTTTCTACGTAGTCCTCCAGATTCTCGTCCGGCTTTTGTGCCATATTGAATAGTTCGTCTTTCTTTTCTCTCGTCCGACAGTATTCTTGATATTTAAGCAGAAATTTCTGTTTCATCTGCTCCCATGTTGTGATTACCTGACTCCCAAGGCTCATGAACCATCTTAAAGAATTTCCTTTCAATGTTGCTGGAAACAGTTTCAACTTTTGAGCATTAGTAACATAATCATAACTTCTGCATAATATATCAAATTCAAAAAGAAATTCATCCAGATCTTCAGAGGATAAACCATGGAAGTTAGGTAAAGCTGACAATGGAATGTTCTTCATAGGAGTTGTTCCTCTAAGGAGATCACTGATAGGAAATCCCAAGGTAGAGAGAGAATTTTCATCCTTTCCTTCTCCTTTAGGATCTACACATCCTCCACCAAAGAAGTCTTCGTTGTTTCCTTCCATTGGCTGTTCTCCTACTGCACTTGCTCGATCATCAAGATCTTCTACTGGCTCCTCAATGTTTTCCACTAGTCGTCCAACACTCTCTATTATTTCCTCAATGTGCTCTGCTGATTTGCTAGCACTTTCTTCTGACTCTCCAGCACTGACTGCTGGTTCTTTAATCACTGGCTCCTCTATGTTTTAAGGGCCCACAACTTCCTCTGTTTTGTAATCTTATTGAGGGGAGTGCTGAAGTTTTGGTCTTCGAGAACTTAATCTCTGTGATGATTCAGCCTTTGATACAATCTCGTCAATGAAAGTCTTTCTTCCTCCCCTTCCTTTGCCTTTGCCACCTGTGGGATTAGTTTTCTTCTAGTTTCCACGTCCTCTCATACAATCTGCACATCTAGAAAGAAAATATTAATGCTTTTGAAATCTATAATTGCCTTCCCTGGAAACGACGCCAAAATGTTGGTCGCTTTAATTGTTTTAACAATTCAAGCTCCACATAAATTGTCAACCCGAGAAGGTCTGTTTATTCCAAAGATAACCACGCACTGGATATGCTCAATTCCAAAAGAAAAAATAATGTTGTAGTAAAAGTCACACAATTATTAATCATACAAATTTATTCACACCCTGTTTTAACAAAGCTGAAGTCTATTTATGTTATAGTAGAAACAATTCCTCTATTGCAGTCTGTTAAGAATCCTAATGAAAGGAAATTACTCTGCGGGAAAGGAAACCAATCAACCATAACAGGGAACAGGACCCTATTCCTTCAAATAGGAACTTCAACACCTGTTGCCTGACACTAATCACACTGTAGAAAAGATAAACTCAAGAGAACAGGACCCTATTCCCATGAACAGGAACCTTCAGCACCTGTCTCCTGTTTCTAATCACACTGCAGGAAAAAGAAAGGCAATCAATGGGAACAGGACCCTATTCCTTTGCACAGGAATCTTCAGCACCTGCTTCCCAGCATCAATCATACATTAAAACAGATAACAGAAATAGATCTCTTAACTTCTTTAAGGATGAATGTACCAAACTCATGCAGCATTAAAGGAAACATAATGCTTAATGAATCACAGAACTATGCAACTGATGTTTCAGCAACAGAATTAAGTTAAGGTGTGAATATCATAAAGAAACTTAACAAAATACAGGAATAGTCGGATGAATCTTGTGAGGAAAGTGGGCCCTTTCCTTCTCACAAGATTCCCCAGGGAAATAATTAAATTGAAGCGCTCAAAAGGAACCTTTATTCATCTGTCAAAAAGGAATGATACATTACAATGGAGTCTAGCTCCTTTCTGCTCAAAAACAATGTTCTCCTGTAGTTTCTAACTCTCCTTCTAATGATGATGTCTCCTCTTTTTAAAGAGGAGACATTTATTACAGTTACATCAAAGCAAATCTATCTTTATCCAAATCTGTTCTTCTTTCTTAAAACAGGGCTATTCTATTCTTCCGTAGAAAGATATTGTTACAACAGATGCAGAAAAAGTACTGTCTTCAGGATAATCCGTGTAACCACTTCCTTGTTCATCTTCATCTTGTTTCCATTGTCCCAAAAATACTCTTCCAGAATCACAAATTACGAATAGTGACGGAATTTGCGTGCCTGCTGACTATTTCAGCAACTGAGTCCACTGTTTCAGCAACGGCCGATTGTTTCAGCACAACACATAAATTATCTGCGATCTTTTAGACTTATGTTAGCAACAATCTACCTTCGATTAATGATGAAATATAAGAGTAATATGGAATTATATGTAAACAGATTAAATATATAGTAAAGAGGAGGATTTCATATACCTTTGGATAAAGTGAATGAAAATGATGATGGAACCCTTTTTAAATATAGTTATAAAGGGTAAGGTGGTGTCAAAATGTATGGTAAAAATGGTACATTGTGAGGTACTAACACCTATGAGCTCTAGGTTGTGCACTAAGCTCTAAGTTTTGGGTTTGAGAGTCAAGATCCCTATGAGCTCTAACCTCTGCACTAATATCTACATTAACTCTAAGCCTTTTCAAATATTACTTCCAAAAACACTTCAGATATTCTTAATGTTTTTAACCTTGTGACACAAGCCACAAATTTGAACTATGCTTTTGCCACAGGTATTCAATGATGACTTCGAAATACTTTTGCTCCAAAATTTTGTTTTTCATCCCTTGAATCCAAGGTATGCCACTATTTCAAGACTTCTTCCTATCCACAAGGTTAGAGGAATTGTGTCACAAGTCCAATATTTCTTTGTCCACATATTCAAGGTTTTTTAACTGATGTCTCAGTTCTGAATCTATACCAAGGTTCTTTGCCACAGTCATAGGTCCAAGAATTGTCCACATATTAGAGTACTCAAGTCAAAAAATTTCTTCAGATGTTACAACATAGATCTGAGATTTAATAAATATGACAAATCCTGAGACTGCTGGTGCACAAGTCCCTCACAGGTTTAATTTTTTGCAGAGTATAAGCTTAAGGTTTGTATCACAAGTCCAAGAGGCTAATTTGAGTGTTCTGCAATAGGTAACAAGAGTATTACAATTCCACATGACCAAATATTTGCCACAATAAGAGATGCACAGGTTCAAATGTGAATTTTTGTGTCTCAAGTAAAAACTATAGTTCTTTAGATCGAAAAATTATCGTCTCTCAGGTCGAATTTCAAATGTGTCCAAGCTACTACAAGGTATGCAATTGAGTTTCTCCATAGGTCCACAAAATAGCTCTATTATAGATCCATTTAACCCTTAGTAATGTTTCTTAAATTTTTTTTATAGAACCGAGAGAGGAATTTCCAATCTCAACAGGTCAATAATGTCACAGTAGATTTTAGCTTCAGTGTTTTCACAAGTCCACAATATCTTTGAGGTGCAAGTATGTTTGTAATAAATGTGGCAATATGTGCAAGTACAAGTTCCTCAGATGGAAAGTATTATTCTAAAGAAACTTTTCCCAGAATTCAACTTCTGAACTTACTCTTTGTTCTCCACTATGCTTCAATTTCTTTCTTATATTTGTTCAAGTTTTTCATTCCGCATAAATTCCAGATCGATATTTAGGAGGTGTGAACACTGCCCCAGTGTCAAGAAGAAATCCACTATTGGGAGCATCTCTGTTGTACTTATGGCTCTGTAGAAAGATATATCTGGGATGGGGTTGAGAGTCAATATCCCTACGAGCTCTAATCTCTACACTAAGCTCCAAGCTCTGCACTAAGATATAAGCTCTGGGGTTGAGAGTCAAGATCCCTACGAGCTCTAAGCTTTGCACCGTCTCTAAGCCTTTTCAAATATTGCTTCCAAAAACACTTCAGATATGCTTAGTTTTTTTAACCTTGTCACACAAGCCACAAATTTAAAATATCCTTTGGCCATAGGTCTTCAATAATGTCTTCAATATACTGTTTCTCCAAAAGTATTTTTTGCAGCCCATCAATCAAAGGTATGTCACTAGTTAAAGACTTCTTCCTATCCACAAGGTTAGAGGAATTGTGTCACAAGTACAATATTTATTTTTCCACGGATTCATGGTTTGTTAACTGATGTCTCAGGTCCTAATCTATGCCAATATCCTTTGCCACAGTCACAGGCCCAAGAGTTGTCCACATATTAGAGTAATAAAGTCCAAAATTGTATTCTGATGTTACAAAAAAAATCCAAGAATAAATAAATATGACGAATCCTGAGACTGTTGGTGCATAAGTCCCTCACAAGTCTGATTGGTTGTAGAGTGTAAGCCTAAGGTCTGTATCACAAGTATGAGAGGCTAATTCGAGTGTTCTACAATAGGTAATTCCATAGGCCCAAACATTTGCCACAATCATAGATGCACATGTTCAAATTGAATTGCAGTGTCTCAAGTAAAAGCTACAGTGCTTTAGACCCAAAAATTATATTCCCTCAGGTAAAATTGGAGACGTGTCCAAGCTGCTACGGGGTCTGTAGTTGAGGTTTTCATTAGGTCCAAAAAATATCTCTATTATAGAACCATTTAAACCTTATTAATGTGTCTTCAAAAATATTTATAGAACTAAGAGAGGAAGTGTTAATATCCACAGGTCAAAATAATGTCACAGTAGGTTTGAGCTTTAGTGCTTTCATAAGTCCACAATATCTTTCAAGTGTGAGTATGTTTGCAATAAATGTGCCAAGATGTGAAAGTATAGGTTCATCAGATACGAAGTATTATTCTATATAAAAATTTTCTAGAATTTGACTTCTAAACTTACTCTTTGTTCTCCACTACGATTCTATTTCTTTCTATATCTCTGCTCGAGTTTTTCGTTACACATAAATTTTGGATCGATCTTCAGGAGGTGTGAACACTGTCCCAGTGTCAGGAATACATCCATTATTAGGGGCACCTTTGTTGTACTTCTTCTTTTGTAGAAAGATAGATCTGGTATGGGGTTGAGAGTCAATATCCCTACGAGCTCTAATATTTGCACTAAGCTCTAATCTCTGCACCAAGCTCTAAGATCTGGGGTTGAGAGTCAAGATACCTACGAGCTCTAAGCTCTACACCGGCTCTAAACCTTTTCAAATATTGCTTCCAAAAACACCTCAGATATGCTTATTGTTTTTAACCTTATCACACTAACCACAAATCTAAACTATGCTCTGGCCATGGGTCTTCAATGATGTCTTCTAAAAACTGTTGCTCCAGAAGAAAAAAAATTCAACCCCTCAATCCAAGGTATGTCACTAGTTCAATAATTCTTCGTATCCACAAGTTTAGAGGAATTTTGTCATAAGTCCAATATTTCTTTGTCCACGTATTCAAGGTTTTTTAACTGATGTCTCAGGTCCGAATCTATGCCAAGATCCTTTTCCATAGTCATAGGTCCAAGAGTTGTCCACATATCAAAGTACTCAACTCCAAAATTTTCTTTAGATGTTACAACAAAGATCCAAGCTTTAATAAATATGAAATATCCTGAGATTACTATTGCACAAGTCCCTCATAGGTCTGATTTTTTGCAGAGTGTAAGCCTAAGGTCTTTATCACAATTCTAAGAGGCTAATTCAAGTGTTCTGTTATATGTAACAAGAGTATTACAAGTCCACAGGCCCAAATATTTGGCACAGTCACAGATGCACAGGTTCAAATGTGAATTGTTATGTCTCAAGTAAAAACTATAGTGCTTTAGATCCAAAAATTATAGTCCCTCAAATAAAATTTCAGATGTGTCCAAGCTGCTACAGAGTCTGCAATTGAGGTTTTCCATGTGAAGATGTTGTTGGTAAGTATGCAGTAGATAAGGCTCCCTGTAATATGGAATTTAAACACATGCTCAGAATTAGGTTGAAAATGTTGGTTAGTACTTCCATTTTAAAATATATTTTGTCAAATAACATGAGCCATAATGGTAGAATGATATGGTTTTTTTCGATGTGATAATGATGAACCTAGTATGCCAAGGTAAAATATTTTTCCTATCCATATAATCATGTAAAATTTCTGGAAGATGTTTTCTTTGTTATTTATGGAGTAATTTTGAAATGTAACTTATGAGTGTGTAGTTAGATGTGGTACAAAAAAGAATTTTCTTATGACGAATTTGAAAAAAAAGTGTATACTTAGTAACTTACACAGGTTTCCATTGTCCTTTAGTGTAAAAAAGGTAGAATTTGTAGCTATTTTTAACATAATTCCTCTATCTATATTTCCCTTGTTTCTAATGATGTTCAAGGTGGTTGTATGTAACACTCTACTCTTATGAATGTTTGGACTAACCAAAGTATGAGTTATATTTGTGAAAATATAATTGAATAGCATGCTATACTTAATGCTTTCATACCATCTAATATTTTGATTAAGTTTATTTGTTGTGGCCCTTTTCATTGATATCTTATATATGTATGACTATATTTTCTTTCCATCGTTTTAGGTGTTTTCACATGGTGTTTCTCACCATATCTATATTAGAATCAAACCAAATGTAGTTCACCATGAGTTCACTACATACTTATAACAATTCAAATGTATGATACATTTGTTTGCAAGCTTACATGATAGAGATAGAGACCAATCATCCTGATAATGTGGATATTCATTTTCATGATTGCAGAGTATTCCAAGTTGAGATGATCCCTCGACAAATATCTAAACTGTAGAAAAAAATGAAGAATCCACCTTCAGGGGTTGATATAATCTACTACAACTTTGTTGTGAGATTCTTTTATGTCAGATAAAATTTATGAACCTGGTAATCAAATGTATCAAATGAAAGATTCAAGCCACTACTTGTGTACTAGTTCGCAATAAAATCTTCTTCCAATGAACCATGCTTTAATTTCCAGCAAAAGGGTCAATCTTTGAAAGCTTAAGTGGTTATTTTGAGCATCATATCAAACACATCTAAGTGATTAATACTATACTATTGTCAAGCAATGACCTAAGAAATTAGTGTTGTCAGATCTGTTAATGAAAATAAACAATGCACTTGGTGTTTCAATGTGAAATAACAACTTCCAAATTTCACATATATCTATTATTATACACTATGGATTAAAACTGAATATGCATCACTCTACTTTGTTATGGCAACACATGGAACCACTTGTAATTTTTCCCATCCATATATATTTTTCATAATTTTAGTGGAAAATATGCATGATTCTTTTTCTATCATCGTTAGCAAAAACAAACTTCCATTTTAGCTTCCAAAAGGTGAACAATGGAATAACTCCGAAGTAGTTCCAAATCCTTGAGAGGGTCAAGAACAAAAGACACTAGGAATTTCTAAATTTTACAGTGTCCAATACAATTTTTCCTGGAAGAAAACGGATCGTTGATCGTCAATGTGTTTCTAGTAGTCTCTTGCAGACAAGCAATCCAAAAATATGTGTTTCACTTGTATCTGGTTTACCACAGATTTAGCGAAGCCATCTGTTAACATGATCTTAGCCAGATATGTCATGGATGGCCTTGGATGGTTGATGACAACCCATGCAAATACCTATAGCCAAACACTATGAAGCATTTGAATCCCTTTATTCTTGATATTGAAGATTTGAGAGCAATGAGAATCAACTCAAACCCAAAATAACTAACAAGAACAAAACATAAAAGTGAAAAGGACCCCATAAATGATATGAAATAAGGAACCACTAAATAATCCCCCTAATGGTTTCCATAAATTCCTAGTTATACCATAGAAGTACGATATATTTGACTAATGAGGAAGATAGGATTCTTATAGTAGTACTTTGCAACACACTAGGTGATCAAATTTGATACCCTGTTTTGAGCATCTTTTGGGAGAATAAATTCTCCTCACTCGCAATCTCTTAGTGGATACAATTGGTTTTGATTTGTCTTTCTTATCTAGCCACATTTTGGTAAGAGGAGGCTAGTTTATATTCTCTCTTTGAGACATACAAAAATGGAAAATTTGTTAAAATATGTCGGAGTAGTAATCTCTATCAAACTTCATTTTCAAAATATTGGGTCAAGCTTGTTGACTAGCTGAGGAAAACATAATTAAGCTCATTGCATCTTGGACGAACTTGAACATATTTGACTAGGTTTGGCCCAAACTCAAACAAATCAGAAATATTTAGAAACAAATTTGGGAACTCTTATTAGCCCCTGCCATAAGGTAGCAAGGACTATAATAATCATCCAGTTGTTTATTATTAGTCTTTGCACGAGAATTAAAACATCAAACCACAAAAACCTAATGTTTTAAGGAAAATATTATAATAATTTTTTCTCCACCTATCAAATGTTGACATTGCTTTTTGTTAGCCAATGAAAAATTTGATCCTAATTGACCTCTTCTTGAGGTGGAGAGCAGCAAAACTTAGAAGTAAAAACCATATGGTAAGGAAGTCTTTTTTCTTAATCAAGTAATGCTAGCATTAATATATCATTACTTAGGTTAACATCAATTTTTTTCTCGTAAGAGTCTAAATGTATTGCTAATGAGTCTAGCCATGATCTCTTAAGCGCTTTGCTACATGTGGATACCCAATTGTCCATATTGGGCACATGTTCTTCTCTTCAATTTCCATCTGGATTGGCTTCTTGAATTTTATTGATGTTTCTCTCATATAGGAACTAAAGTCAGCTAAGAGAGAGTCAAATGAAGTTGTTATAGACAAAAATCCTTTGCATTGTGAAAATAGTTCTTGGATAACAAGCTTAGTAGTAGGCCTAGTACCATGTATGCTAATTAGTCCCTTATTTCCGATCTCTTTATTTTTACATGTACGACTAGTAAATATAACTTAGCCTATATTCAGGTCATATTCAGGATTACGAACCTATGAAATTTACCGACTCATCCAGGATTACGAGCTGTTGTGTTAAGACCACTTGAACATATTAGCTTAACCATGGCTTATTGAGCATATTACTATGTGGATAACTCAAAGCATAATTGGTGAAATCCTAGTATTTCTTTGAAGAAAATGGATTTACCATTCATTATTCTATGTATGAATACATGTACCAGTGAATGCCTTTGTATTGATAAGAACAAGCACTAAAAAATAACTAAAAGGCCTATCTCCAGGGCCACTTCTTTTTGTTCTATCTAGGAGGTTCGATTCAATCTATTTTTGTCTTTGTATCAGTAGTTGCAAGCACCAAAAATCCCAACCCTAAAGTCGATCCTTTTTTTTCTAGCTTGGAGCTTGGTTTCATTGTCGAAATTTTAATTTATTGAAAGTTGTAGAATTTACAATCTATAAAGTTTCAAGATATATTTTTTAAAAGTCTAATTCTTTAAAGGATGATAGCTCAATGGAAGAGCACCTGCTTTAAAAGTGGGAGGTTGGTGGTTCAATTCCATCATGCCCTGATATTCATATGGAATGATGACGATTATTTTTTGGTGACAGAGGCTCTTTTGACCATCACCAATGAGATTATGGTGACATTTTTCGACCCTCACCAAAAATGAAATGGTGACGGTCAATGAACACCACCATATATATGCATCAATAGTGATGACCATGAAAGGTATGTCACCATAAGTTGTTGTTGTTGATATGAATTGGTGAGGGCCATTGTTTTTCATTATAGTCATTATTCGTGACAGACCTTGAAATCACCAATGAGCTTATCATGACATTTTGTAACCCTCACCAAATATGAAATGGTGACGGTCAATGAACGCCACCATATATATGCACCAATAGTGACGACCATGAAAGGTCCATCACAATAAATCGTTGTTGTTCATATGAAATGGTGATAGTAACTATCCATAATTATAATCAATATTCATGACGAACCTTGAATGTCACCATAACACCAATATATTCGGCGACGCCACCTTTGGTGATGTTCATTTTTTTGGTGACCGAGGGTATGGTCCATCACCATTGCTCATATGAAATGATGACAGTCATTATCCATCATTATAAATAATTATTGGTGACGAACCTTGAATGTCACCACAACACCTATACTTTCAGCGATGCCACCTTTAGTGACATTCAGTTTTTGGTGATGAAGAATCTTTTGACCGTCACCAATGAGCTTATGGTGGCATTTTTTGCCCCACACCAATGTCCATTTTTCTTGTAGTGCTTATTGATGATTATATGAATGATCATGATATTACCCCTGGCCATATTTTCATTCATTATCACTATTTTTCTACAAGAAGAGATGTTGTCAGTGCTGTGAAATGTTAACTAGACTTGAGTAATGTTCAGAAAATAGATCTTCAATGAATTCTCATAATGAAATAGCACATTGGTCTTGAAATTCTACTTGAATTTTTGGTTCAATAGCAAGTGTTGTTAAAGGCATTGTAAAATGTGCAATTTGAGATATTCTTGACAACAATAAAATGATGAAGATGTGTGTTCTTCTGAACTTGGTATTTCGTCTCTATAGAGTAGTTCTGATTCCATCCTGGGATATGGTGCTGCAAATAGGATTGGTTATTCATGTTGAAAAATAATTGAAAGGTCCGTTTATAAAAAATAAACTCCCATCATTAAAATTCCAATGTGAGAAACTTCTAGAAGCAAACCAAGGATGGTTGATGAGGTGTAGAGCATGTTGTCTTCATGTATAGCAAGAATGGGAGGAAGATCTATTGGTGTCAGGGACTGAATCATGTGGCTTGTTAAAAATTATATCAATTACCATGCTATTACCCCTAGTTATCCTTTCATTCGTTATCACTATTTTGCTACAAGTAAAGATGTCGTTAGTGCTGTGAAATGTTAACTAGACTTGAGTAATGTTCAAAAAATATCTCTTCAATGACTTATAATAATGAAATAGCACATTAGGCATGAAATTCTACTTGAATTCTAGGTTCAATAGAAAGTTTTGTTGAAGGCATTGTCAAATATGCAATTTTAGATAGCCTTGCCAATAGTCCAATGATGAAGATGTGTATTCTTCTAAACTTGGTATTCCATATCTATGGAGTAGTTTTGATTTCAGACTAGGAGGTGATGCTAAAAATATGATTAGTTATTCATGTTGACAAAGAATTCAAAGGTCCATTTAGAAAAATAAAATCCCATCATTAAAATTCCAATGTGAGAAGCTTCTAGCAGCTAAACAAGGATGGTTGATGAGGTGTAGAGCATGTTTTTTTCACGTAGAGAAGGCATGGGAGGAATATTTGTTGGTGTCAGGGATTTAATTATGTGGCTAGTTTGAAATTAAATGAATGACCATGCTATTACCCCTAGCCATCGTATCATTCATTCTCACTATTTTTCTCCAAGTAGAGATGTTGTTAGTGCTGTGAAATGTTAACTAGACTTGAGTAATGTTTATAAACTAGGCATTCAATGAATTCTAATAATGAAATAAGATATTGGGCATGAAATGATACTTGAATTCTGGGTTCAGTAGCAAGTGTTGTTCAAGGCATTGTGAAATGTGAAATTTGAGATATTCTTTCCAAGGATACAATGATGAAGACGTGTATTCTTTTGAACTTGGTATTTAATCTCTATGGAGTATTTCAGCCCAGGAGGTGGTGCTACAAATATTATTGGTTATTCATGTTGAAAAAGAATTCAAAGGTTCATTTAGGAAAAGTAAAATCCCATAATTAAAATTCCAATGTGAGAAGCTTCTACCAGCTAAACAAGTATGGTTTAGGAGGTGCAGATAATGTTTTCTTCATGTAAAGAAGCATGGGAGGAATATATGTTGGTGTGAGGGATTGAATGTCGTGGCTTATTGAAAATTATATGAATGACCATGTTATTACCCATCCATCTTGTCATTTATTATCACTATTTTTCTATAAGTAGAGATGTGAAATGTTAACCAGACTTGAGTAATGTTCATAAAATAGTTCTTCAATGACTTCTAATAATGCGATAGCATTTTGGCCATGAAATGCTACTTGAATTTTTGGTTCAGTAGTATATTTTGCTCAATTCATTGTCAAATGTACAAAGGAAGTTATGGACCTAATTCGTGCTATAAATGAAACTGGTCAAGGAAAAGTTATGAAGTCTAAGCATGTGATTAAAAGTGAGGAAGAGTATAAGAAAATTCATGTTCTTTCCTTTTTATCGGGAACCCTAAACATTAAATTTTTCAAGGTGCATAAGTTAATTATCAATTGATTATGGTTGAATATGAAAAGGTATTTCTTAGTTCAGAAGTATCGATAATCGTGAATTGAATTGAAAAATAATGATTTAAAAACATATTTTTGAGTGCAAAACCTGAAGAAATATTTGCAACTCAAGAGATTCAATTCCCACTTGGTAGATCTAGAGTTAATATGGATATATGCGGGTTTTGGATTATATTATGCATGCAAATGTCTCATTCAACAAAGTTCAAATGTAATTGGAATCACATGGTAAGAAATAATATCAAGATGTTAGTTATTTGAATCAAAAACTTCATAATCATGTGTTTGGTTATAAGTCATCAAGAGTTTCAGTTATGCCCCAAGTAGAAGGCTCTAGTGTAGGTGAAGGGGGTTCTTATAGTGACATAAATATAATGAAAAGGAGAGTCTTTAAATCTATAATAATAATAGAAATATATAATGTGCAAACAAAGTAAGATGTATAGGATGTATCTTGGGTGTATTATATGGCTAATGGCATTGCTTCCAATGCCACCCATTCTTCTTGAGGATTATTATATTGATATGTTTAGAAAATTGATAAATTTTGATCTAATATTTGTACTCCCAAGTGACCACAAACTAAGGACCCTAATACTTGAAGGAGAGGTGGCTAGGATGGAGAATATGGTGCAAATATTAGGTGAAATTAAGTAAGGAAAAAGTGCCCCATTCTATCAGTTGATGTGTGCTTGATTGAAAACTAAATACATCAGACTCCATTTAGACCACCAAGGAAAGAGCATGAAATAGGGAATGAGTTCAAACAAAATTGTTGATGATAAATGTTTTTTAGAAACTCCTCGGCCATGGATTTTGTAGGAATACAATACATATTTTAAAGTAAAAAATTGACTAGGTAAAGAGTTAGTGTTGCTCGGTAAAAAGTACTGGTTTTGGGTCCATGGTTTTGTGTGTGGATTACATGTAATGAATCATTTAAAAGGAATTTCAAAGTTCATTGTGATAAACCAAAGAGGTGAGAAATGAATACTAACTTAGTCGTATTGGTGGGGTTTTGGCACAAAGATTAACAATATTCCATTAGCTGATTTTTACCAGATTGAGGATTTACAAGGTAATTTTTTGTGTATTATATTGCTCTAATTTTTTTTTTTTTGCTCCTATTAAATCGGTCATCTCTCTAGTTAAATTGAATACATATATTTGAATGCTTGGCCATATTTATTGAATTTGACCAAACTTTTTGTCTTCCATAAAACTAGTAGAACACCAAAATCAAATGACACTAAAAAATGACTTATGGAGTTAAGTTTAGCACTGAAATTCATCTTGAATCCACAACTCGACTGGCTAGTCAAAGTTTATTATGTGTCAATAAAATGGTTATATTTATCTATATTATAAATTTTGGAATATTCTAGAAATCAAATAGTAAAAAAGTCAATTGTTTAATTTTGCTGTTCTTCTATCAAATATATTTCAAAGTTTTACTCGATGAAAATATTATATTTTCTTATTTTAAAGTCTACCATTCTACCACCTACTACTACTAGACTGCATGAGGGAGCTATTCTTTCCAATAAGGAAAAGAATAAGAATATGGGGTCCCTTATTACAAATATTAGCAAGTGAAATACTATCAAGAGAAAAATGATAAAGATCAGAGTGAAACTTAAAATACACGTGACATGTCAGTGACAATCAAATATATTTCAACAGTTTATGGATACAACCTCTGGAAGATGGAGTCCAATTGTTCTTTGTGTGTTTTCCCAATGGCACATGAGCAATGTCTCTAATGAGTATTGAAAAATGTTATAGTTTAGACTCCAATGAAGTTTTCTCCCTTTCTCTAAGTTGAATAACATGCTTGTATGTTTTCTATATAAAAACATATGTCACAATTGAAACCCAATATAGTTCAACCACAAAAGCCCGCAATTGTTTTCTCTCTTGCTACAAAACAAAAATTTTAGGCTATATCGTGCTAATTTTATTTTAAAACTAGGAATCGAAACAACATCAAAATACGAGTATTTTCTTGGCACCTAAATATTGACCATAGAATGTTTGTCAAAATAATCATAATTGGCACTTCTTTTGTTATTTTATTGCTTTAGAACCCCAACAATCATTATCCGGGGTCTCTGAAACCCCAATAATGGAGACCCTAAGCTTCCTCCTCTTGACCTCTTCAAATATGTTCACTGCTCCCCTCATGCTTCCATCCCCACCAATGATATAAAATTGGTTAAAACCATGGGATTCGAGGGCATAAAATATCTTTTGTAGATCAAATCCCCCTCTTGAGCTCCCCAACATTGCTCCACCCACCCGCCCTTTCTTGTGCCAATTGTGCACCAAATTTGGATTGAAAACACCAGGTTAAAATGAATAGAACCCATGATAATATCACCTAATTCCCTTGATATCCCTTACCCCATACTAAATCCAGAGACTATCTAAAATCTCATTGATAATAGTATTAAGCCCAAGACATAAGTTCCCACATCTAATAATGAAATCCTTGACTTCATTAGGGATAAAACATATATGAGATCTAGGTCTAGCTCTGTGATAAAGCCTCTACATCTCTTTTCCTATTTTTTTTGTTTCCACAACTATATTATCCGTGACCATAACACTGTCAATGAATAAAGCCCTCCACTAGGATGAATATACTTTTTCTGCCTCAGAGGATTATGAAAACTAGGTACCTCTAAGTAATCCCCTAAATGGGGGAAAGACTAAATCCTCACCTCTGTAGGAAATTTGATAGCGAATTCATTGAGAAGAGCTCCAAGGCCTATTGTTAATGGATTGCTTGCTAACCTCTCCACTATTGAAGATATTACAAACTCTTAACAAACTATAGAAGAGAATGATAATTGAATAAATGTGCAATTACTCTACAAGCAATAGATCCCAACTATTATAACTTATTATATGAGACGATGATAGAAATAGATGAACAAAACTCCCTGCTTTTAGCATTGCCCTTCTTGGCTTATTTTCCTCCCGAGGTTTTGAACCCTTGTCCATCATGAAAAAATGGATTCTACAACCCAAGTCAAGGATCCACATGTTCCTCCTTAATCATACAACATAATCTAAGAGATTATTATATGCAAAGGAAGAGCATCAAACTATCTCCCAACCTAGGAGGAATAAGAATAGTGGGAAATTAAATGATTACATTTTAAAATTTTGTCAATTGAGTAGCGAGAAACTAAATTTTAATTGCTTTATTTTAGATTCTAGAGTAGAGCAAGATTAGATTTTAGAAATTTGTAATTTTTTATCTTTCCACTATTGAGCTAATTTTTTTTTTTTTCATTTGAGTAAAAGGAGGTCACTTCACATAGAAACTATATACTTAATATTTTTGAATGCATAGAGAGTGATAATTTTGACTTGGCAGTATCAATAAAAACTAAAATTTAAAAAAAAAATAAAAAAAAAATAAAAAAAAATAAAAAAAAAAACTTATTTTGAAAAACGTCTTCAAGATCCATCACATGAGAGTATAAAATACCTCCCTAAACGAATATGTTCACATAAAGAGGGAAAGAGGACATGAGGTTTACACATAAGGGGAATATCATCTAACCCTTAAGTACGTAAAAAATATACCTAATTCTATGAGTAATGTTATTAATAAACTGAAATTGTCCTAGGTATCCCATTATTTTGGGTAATAATGTTATTAATAAGCTTCAAGTAGTTGTAGGTAGCTCAAAAACACCCTATTCGAAGTTATCCATAGTTTAGTTTACATTAGTCATTCACATTAGTCACTTTTAGTTGTACTACTTATTATCTAGTCGTATATTTGAAGCTGTGACTTAATTGGTCATTTATGTTAGCTGTTTATAGTTGGTTCTCTTAAAATTGCTCATTTTTGGTAGTATTTCACTTGGAAAAGTTGTGTTGACTAACTTTTTAGTTAGCTAGTCACCAATTTCTCATTTTCTACTACTAGATCCATAGTCTAATAAAAAATTTTGGAAATAGAAGAAAATAAAATATAGATCAATGACTTAAAAATTATCCTCTTTGAGGGGGAAACCTCCTTTGCATTACACAAATTAACAATTATTGGATGATTCAGATGAAAAAACCTTGTTTATATATAAAGGAGTCTAAGGGTTCACAATATAATCAGAGCCAACATAACAATGATAATATAAGGGCACAAAAATAAAATAGTGGGCTTCTATGGGGCACAATAATAACAATATGGGGACTACATGGGCACAACAATAACAATAAGAGGCCAACACTAACGATAACGATAAGGGGCTACACTAATATTATAGGCAGATAATATGCCCCTCTCCTTCAAAATAGCGGTGTCCTCAACGTTTGAGTAGTTTTGGATGCTTCTGTATAAAATTTTCATCCTCCCATGTTAAATCATCAATGGGTACGTTCTTCCACTTTATGAGATACTCTGAAATTGATCAATTTCACAGTTGTCTAGTTCTTGTTTCCATGACTAATTCAGGTTCCAATATGATTTTTCCTTCCTCATCAATTTATGGAAATATTTTTTGAACTGGAAGCTTGTCACTTATAACCTTCTTTAAGCATGAAACATGGAAAATTGGGCACACTTGGGAAGATGCAGGAAGCTCCAATTTGTATGCCATAGTATGAATATTTTGAAAAACATTCTAATGACCATAATACTTTGGTGATACTTTATTATCCTTCTTATCTTGCTTGAGGGAAATTTGTTTGTATGGTTGTAACCATGAAAATACTTAGTCGCCTACATCAAAATTGATTTCACTGCAATATTTATACACCTATTGTTTCATTCAATTTTGCACCAAAGTGAGGTTATCCTTTAAGAGTTGTAGAACTTGTTGTTGATGCTCAATGTGATCTTCCACTTCCTGAACCTTAGAATTTTCTCTTAAAGATGATTTGATGGATGGTGGATGGTATCCATAAAGTTCCATAAATGGAGTCATTTTTTTTTATATTATGGAAGGAAGTGTTATACCACCATCCAGCCAGAGGTAACCACTTGACTCATTGTGTTTATTTATTTGATACAAAGAAATAAATATATCCTTCCAAACATTTGTTCACTATCTCTGTTTTCCCATAATATTGAGGATGGTAAGATGAGCTATGAGATAATTGAGTACTCAGACAAGAAAATAATTCCATCCAAAAAGTTATAGTGAAAATGGGACCTCTATCTCTTACAATAGTCTTTGGGTTTCCATGTAGATTTTGAATTGTTTCCATTAATGTGGTAGAAATTGTACTAGATTTAAATGGGTTATTATGTATACTTGGTAAGTCTATCAAATACCACCATGGTGACACTCTTTCCTTTAGACTTGGGTAAACTTGTGATAAAATCCATTGAAACCTCCTCCCATCGTTGACTTGGAATAGATAAAGGTTGTAACAGACCCGAGGTCTTAATTGTCTCAACTTTATTTTTTTGGAAAACCAAACTTTTTAATATCATATTTAAGGCCATCCTAAAAAAATCCTTTTTAACCTTGTGGTAAGTTTTTAAAAATATTGAGTGCCCTCCTAAAGGTGAGGTATGTAATTCCAAAAGTTTTTTTTTTTTCGTTGGGAATTCTTACAAAGATATAAGTGATATGTGTACCATAATGAATCATTTTTCCAGCTAAATGTATCGGATGTATTGAGATCTTGCTAAAAATTTTGAATGAGTGTCTACACTTCTTCATCATTCCTCCATTCATACCTTTCTTCGGTTATCCAATCTAGTTGGATAATAGAAATGGAACAAAGAAATGCTTCCACATCCTCATCCTTTCTTGAGAGTGCATCTGAAACAAAAATTTTCTTCCATTTTTTGTAGATGATTTCAAACTCATAACCCAACATATTTTTTACCCATAATATTTTTTCCAAAAATTATTTAAGGCTATCATGATCCATTTTTACCTTGAAGTGTCCTCCCATTAGGTAAGGTCACATTTGCTTTAGTGCATGTAGTACTTCATACATTTACTTCTCATAAATAGGTTTTTGTAAATACTTTCCTTTGATTGGATGAATTTAAAAATAAATGGGTCTTCCTTCTTGCATTAAAACAACACCAATTACATTTCTTGAGGCATCACATTCCACAATAAAGGTTTTTTTGAAGTCTCGGATAGCTAAGGTTGGTGCTTGGCACATTTCCACTTTATGATGTTCAATGGCCTTAGTTGCTTCTGGAATCCAATAAAATGAATCTATCTTCAATAATGTTGTTTTAGTTTCTACTATCATCCCATAATTCTTAACAAACTTGCAATAATTCCCTGTCAATCCAAGAAATCCTCACAGATTTCTTTATGGTTGTGGGGATCTTCCATATCTTAATGGATTTAATTTTTTAGGGTCTACCTTCACAACCTCACGAGATACAATATGACCCAGATATGCCACCTCTTGTACTCCAAAGAAACATTTGGAGGTTTTTGCATATAATTGTTTCTCCTCCAATACTTTGAGCACCCTGTCAACATGTTGAACATGATCCTTCCGAGACTTGTTGTAGATTAGTATATCATAAAAAAATACTAACACAAATTTTCTAAGGGTGGGTTAAACATAATTCATGAAACCTTGAAATGTAGAAGGGGCATCGGTAAGGCAAAAAGGCATGCCCAAAAATTCACAATTACCCTCATGAGTTCTAAATGTTGTTTTCAGAATGTCTTCAGTCTTCATTCTTATTTTATGATATCCTAAATTAAGATCCAACTTGGTGAAGTAAATCTATCCATGTAATTCATCCAATAATTCATCAATGACATGAAAGGGAAATTTATCTTTAATTGTGAGCTTTTTGATCTCCCTATAATCTGGAAACATGCACCATGATCCATCATTCTTGTGCACCAATACTACTAGAGCAAAGAAAGAAATTTGAGTAGGTTGGATTATACTGGCCTCTAGCATTTCTGCAACCATACATTCAATTTCACTCTTTTGGGCATAGGGATATTTGTAATGCCTAATGTTTGGAGGAACACTTCCTGAAATCAAATGAATAGCATGATCATGATCATGAATAGCTGGGAATCCTTTGGGAGTCTAAAATACCTTGGAATTATTGTCCAAGACTTTTTGGAGATATGGAGAAATATATGATTTCGATGTTTGAACCTCTAGTGAGCATAATTGTGTAATTAATCACTTTTTTTATTTATTTATAAGTTTTTTATGCCATTAGAGTTGATTATATTTCCCGATTTCCCTATGATACCCCTTAATTCAAATTCATTTCCTTCCTAATTTTTTTTCAAGAAAATTTATTGATAATTAAAAGCTATAATACCCAGAAATTGTAACCACTAGACTCTTAGTACAACATCAACACCACCCATTGGAATGGAAATCATTGGACTATTCAATACAAACTCCCCCATGGTTAGCTTGATATTATGACACTTTCCAGAGAAATTTATAGTTATTCAATTCACAACCATCACTTGACACTCTAGTGTTGTATTTAGGAAGCAATTCAATTCCTTGGCTATATTACAATGAATAAAATTATGGGTACTACCTGAATTAATCAGCACTATTACCTTTTTCTTCTTGATATGTCCTTCTATCTTGAGAGTTTGAGGAGTGGTAATTCCTGCAAATGCATTAAAAGATATTGTCATATTCATTTCTTTCTTTAAGGTTGGTTCATGGTGTATATCCTCTTCTTTTGAAGTTTCTTATTCCTTTTCTTCCTCCTCTTCACAATCTATGTAAAATAATTTCTTCTTAGCACACTTATTACCTTTAATGTATTTACTATTACAACTGTAACAAAGACCCTTTTCTATTTTTTATTCCAATTTTTGTGGTGTTGGCCATGTAGTGTGTGGAAGGATAGGATCATAAATAATTCCATATTTATAGTTGTGATTGGTAGGCTTCCTTGTTGCCATAATTTTTATTTCATTTCTCTTACCAACCTAAATGCCTTCTCCAATGAATCAGTTTCACAAAGGTGAACCTCATGTTGGATGTTATCCTTTAAATTCCCTATGAATACATCATTCCTATGCTCCTCTTGAATATCTACTACCATGGTAAGTAATTTTTGGAAGTTCTCAATGTGCTTTACCATTGAACCCTTTTGTTTGAGATTTATCATTTTCCGAAAGAAGGTGTCTCTTTGTATCCTCATAAAGTGCTATCATTTCCTGCGTAAAAATTGACCAAGTGAAAATTGGTTTAATAGAACAAAGCCATCGATACCATACAAACTAATTTGGTTATAAATATAAAGTTACAATGCCTACCTTTTGTGAATGTTGCACATCATCAAGATCAAAATATTGCTCCATTTATAGTATCAATGTTACTGGACCCTTGCCATCAAACTTCGTCATATAGATATTTGGAATGTGGTGATTATCAAACCTAACACTGGAGTTTCTAAAATCACAATTCATATTCATTTTGTCCTCATCATGATTTTTATGGGTTACCTTGTCACCATCGGGAATCCTTTCTTGCAACAAATTTGTCAAACCTTCCTTCAAACCTTCCATGTATGCTTTAAAACCATATATCTTAGCGTCCATGCCATAAATCTTAGCTTCCATTCAATCCATTTGAGCTTCCATGTCTACTTTTAAACCATCTATCATCTTTGGTTTCTCTTTGTGAGAGAGAAATTTGTTGCACTTGGTCCCATAATTTTGATATATCATGCTGCAATTCTTCCTCTTCATGCCTCATAATAGTGTTTTATGAGGACTTAATGGGTGTGGAATTCCTTTCTTTAGGAGTAATTTTAGAACCCAATACTGATATCTATGCTTCAATTATCCCTTAGAATCACTTCAAACTGATTTTTAAAACAAAATTTATGCTAAACACCTTTTTATTACTATTAGGAGCTCTATCTTTCAATGGTTGTAAATATAAAATTTAGGATCTCCAAGGCCTAAAGTTTAGTTTTTTTGTATCCCTCTAAGTCATCTTTCTAATTCCACAGGTCATACCAATACTGGATTCTTCAATATAGATTTATGCCAAATCTTCCAAAATGACCTGATTATGGACTTGTTCAATAGAAAAAAGTTGTACGAGATGCTACATGTCACTATTTCAACATTAGAACCTAAAATTTCTATAGGAAAAACTATAGTTCATGCACTTTTGGACAATTTTTATAGAGTTCAAATATTATTCCTAAAACAAAATTTAGGACGATTTTCCCTAGGTATCCTATTTGAGATGAAATTTTAGAGCCTACAAAAACCCTAACGTCATCAGATCATCTATCTGAAAATATACAAAAATAGTATTTGAAATTCGTGCACGAGGATCACCAATATATCTAATCCATGTGATTGCAATTTTATATTCTGAAGCTTCATATAAAAATAGGTATAGCGAAAATTCCAAGATATCATGTTTCAAGAAGTGAAACCCTAGAATCCAAAGCTCTGATACCAAATGTTATGCAACCAAATCACAAAATAGAAGTAAATATATATCAACTAATTAGAAATTATTCTCTTCAAGGGGGAACCTCCTTTACATTACACAAACAAAAAATTCTTGGATTATTCAAATAACAAAACCTCCTTTCTTTATATAGGAGTCTAAGGGGTCACAATATAATCAGATCTGACATAACAATAATAATGCAAGGGCACAACAATAACAATAGTGGATTTCTATGGGGCACAATAATAACAATATGGGGACTACATGGGAATAATGATAACAATAAGGGGGCTACACTAAAAATAACAATAAGGGCCTACAGTAGTATTATAGGGACATAACATTCTATGAATATTATTATTAGTAAACTCAAATAGTCCTAGGTAGCCCATTATTTCTTGTAAAAATGTTATTAATAAACTTCAAATATTTGTAGGTAGCTCAAAAACATCCTATTAGAAGTTAGCAATAGTTTATTTTACATTAGACATTCACATTAGTCATTTTTAGTTGTATTACTTATTATTTAGTCGTATATTTTAGCTCGCGACTAAATTAGTCATTTATGATAATTATTTATAGTTGGATCACTTAAAATTGCTCATTTTTGTAGTATTTCACTTGGAAAATTTGTCTCAACTAATGTTTTTAGTCACCTAGTCACTAATTTCTCATTTTCTAATAGTGGATCCATACTTTAATCAAACATTTCGGCAATGAACCAAGAATTTTTAATAGAATGTGGGAAAAGGTGTGTGTTTTAATCTCCAATAAACATGATAAGTTAGTAATTTGAAGCATCCAACATAACAATATATATATACCACTATTAACCATGCCCTCTCAATTTTGGACTACCATGAACAAAAAAATTGCAATAGACAATTAGCATTCCCTCACTTCTAAACCACCTCTAAATAATTTAATAAGATGAAATGCTTGCAATTGGGTTGCCAACAAGTAATTGGGTCATCATGGAGAATTAGCAGTGTCAACCCATATTGTTCTCATTATACTTAGCAATATAGCGAATGTGACAAAATGGCCATATGTAATGTGTCTCTTATGTGGATAAATGAGGGGAGGTTGTAATATTTAAATGAAATTGATATCTAAAGAGCACATTGATATTCCACCATTGCTAAAAAAAAAAAGCATATATGTCACTTTCTCCATGCCACCTTTATTTTATTACAAAAATTTCCATGTAGATTGTGTAATATTTATTTATTACAATCAATGAAAGCTCCTTCCTAATTTTAAATAAAATATTTTCTTTGTATGATCAAATAAACCAAATAAGGATATTTAGAAAATTTGAATAAGGTTCTTTCAACAGAAAATAAAAAAATGTTGGAATATATACCCTCGGAATAATAAAATCATAATTATGAAGGTACAAATTTTACTTTGAAAAAAACACTCGGTGGATACTTTTTCCTGAATATCATTCAAATATTAACCATCCACGAGTTTGATCAAGGCCATTTATAACAAAATTCTTAGGTAAATTTTTCTCAAAAAGCTTTTTGTTCTCAAAAAGATTTTTGTTCTCAAAAAGTAAGCATAAGGAGTTGGCCCACTCTCGAACCAAGAATCAAAAGCCTGAATATAAATGTCTTCCCCTATAACAATTGAACTCCATAATTTTGGAACAGAAAAATATTCTACAAATATAAACATCAATGTTTTACCCTAGTGTGTAATATGCCCACAATATAGAAGAAAGTATGTCAAAAAAACATTACATGCACATCATGGTAGGGAACTAAAAGTAAATTACACATTTTACAATATTTAAAGAAAAGAACAAAACCTAGAAGACCCCTTCTAGCTGAAAATGAAGTCAAAACACAAACACTAATAACCTACTTTCATTATGGTGTTGTTATTAGGCCTACAACAAGCCCTCATTTTTTATAAATATTTTAAGAAAAAAGCAGGACCCTTAAAAAAAATTATTTTTGATTTCATACAAAAAAAAATCTTCAAAGGTTGTATTGATGTTTTAATAAATAAATACTTTGATTTTCAGTCCAAAGGTTGAAGCTATGTTGAAAACTCTTATTGTTTTTTTCCAACTGACCTCCCGACTCTACTTTCTTGTCTTGAAATTTTGACCACTTAACCTCGTGACTACCCGACTTCACAACTACCTCGATACTTGGGCATTTTTTTACGATTAAATCTAAATAATACTTCCTAATTTTCTGACCACCCGACCACATACCCAATTTGTGAAGTGATAGAAACATGGTGATTTGATAATGACTTTTAATGCCTTGGTACATGCATTACAAGATATTAACTCTCTGAGATATTCAATAGGTGTACCTTTGATTATTTCAAGAAAATATTTTAGTGCAATAATTTGGGTTTCCCGATCAAAAATTTCCTCTGACCTCTATGCAAAAAACTCTTGAATTTCTGAAAAAAAAATAGTTGATTTTCATAAATATAAAATTTAATTAGTTAGTATTGATATGTGTTGATTTTTCATAGGATCTTCTAACTTACAATTAATTCTTATGATTTATTTAGTTACACTTTTCTTGCATTTATATTCATCATAAATAAATTACATATAATATATAAACAATAGAAACTAAATGTTAGTAGGATCATAAAGAGACACCCAATAAGAACATAAAATTTTATCTTGGGAAAACCAACATGGGGTCAAATGGGCAACCTTTTCCTTAGATAAATTATTCAATTCAACAAGAGACGTAATTATATATTCTAGGAAATCAAAGGTAAAACTAACTAATAATGTAGACTTGGTCAAACATGTTCGAAATTCATCCTAGTCAAGTCAAACAACTATCCAAGAACTTTGGCCTAATCTTTTCTATTACGGTGGAAAATTGGCCTGCTTCTGCACTCATGAATCACGATTCTTCTACCCTGTTATGCCTAAAAAAAAATTCCTTTTTATCACACATGTGAAATTAGCTGCATTAAGGAATGCCACATATGTGAGGTCTAATGGAGAGAGAGAGAGCTCAGTCTTCTTCTTCCTCTAGAAAAAATCACATTTTACTCCTTGTCTCCATCGTTGAAGATACTTTGTTATATGTCTAATTCTGATTGTACCGAGAGGAGGTTGAGGGCCTTATATATACATTTTTTTATAGTTGAATTGGTGCCACTTTCACTGGGGCTGACTTGACTACGAGGAGGTTTGACTTGGATTCTTTGGAGCCAAAAACTCAATTTTCAAAAATTCAAATTTTCTCTTTTGAAAAGAACATGAAAAAAAATCCTTAAATTTTTTCTTTTAAAAATAACATGAATAACATGCTTTATATTTATCATTACAAATAGATCAAGGGCTAAAATATTAATTATGGAGACCAATCATAGCTACACAAATTCAAATCTCCCTCTTAGCTAGGGAGGTATTTATAATAATTATCTATATGTTCTCTTGTCAAAAAATTTCTCTAAGAAAAAGGTTATAGAAATTCATCATCAACATCAACATCATTCAATTACCATAATCCTGGTCAACAAATTTTACCTATGGTAAAATCTACAACATCAACTAGGTACCATAATTTTGGTTGGTACCTCTTACCTATTGTGTGTCCTCACCATAATCCTGGTCGGTACTCATAACACATGGTACATCATTAGCATCAACTAGTCACCATAATTCTAGTCCATTTGACTGGTATATAGACTGGTCTTGGTTCACCAGTCAATATTTTTGACACGTCTTGAATCTCCAAAGGCCACACTCTACCTGGTTAATTCTAGTCTCGATGTTACAAAATCTCACTCAATATATCTGGAGAGTTTTGAGCTTGACGTTGAAAGGAAACCACTCAACTAAGTGATCTTGTGCCTCTAGGACCATTCTTCCTAATTCTACTAAATATAATTAACACAAGAATAACGATTATCCTCTTCTAGACCATTCTCCCTAGTTCCTGTCATACTTGAAACTAGGAGAATTTTTGTCTATGATGTTATCTTATCAATTTTCTATACCATTTTCCTTGATCTTAGTAAACCTAGACAAAGGGAATTGACTTTGCTTGATGATGAAATTTCATAACTCCCTTTTGCTAAGATAGACATGCTCAATAACTCCAAGTTTTTCCTTCTACACCATGTCTCGGTACTAGATCTCACTATGCTTCGACCTGCACTTAATCAAGACAAGTCCTGCAAGTAGCCTTTGAAGCCATACTGCTTCTTAAATTTCCAACCAAGTTGCAGTGTACTTGACATTTGCAGCATTGAGCATGACAAATGTTTGTTCCCTGCTCATCCAAGAAATTATAACTAAGACCAAACTAAGAAATATCTTGATGAACTATTTTTGTCTTTTGAACATTCTTCTCGATATGGGTATGTGTATCCATTTAGTTGAACCTTCATTGTTTGAGACATATCTCAAACCATAACTAGTAATGCCATAACCAAATTGTTCCATGTTGGCACTTCAACACATGTTCAGCCACATGCCTTGGCTTAATCATAACTTGATTGGCTACTTTTTGGCACCCCTAACCGAGTTCTATTTCTGAAACAAATTCTACTATAGCAATCCTAGCTACTCCCTTTTCCATTGTTTCTTTCGACCATATTAGATATCTATCTTGACAATGTCAATGATAGTTTGTTATACCGAACTCAGAGATTAACTTCCTCTAATGTTAAAACAAGGTTCTCTAATTGCTCCCTCTGTTACAAAAGCAATTATTTATACCACAAATTCTTCCTATGACACATGAGTCCTTCTACTTTTGTTAAATACAAGTATTATAGGGTCACCCCTAATCCATTAATCCAAAAATTCCAATCCCAACATGTCTACTTGTGATCCTAAAAATTATTCTTCAATCATGAGACTTCTTCTCATGTACCTCAAAGCTATAAGGTAGATATATGTACACTTCTTCCTACTCAGTTACTTCATCAATAAAAATGATATTTTCATCCACCTGGTGAAATTTTTAAAGAAATGATAATATTTCTAATAGAAGTGTACATCACAACTGGATAAAATGTCTTGTTATGATCCCCTCCCTCTTTCTATGATAACCTTATATTGTTCACTCTTGCTCTATGCTACCATTTGTTGCATGCTAGATCTTGTATATCCACTTGGAAGTCATCATTTACTTTTCTTCAGCACAATCAAGGTATACTTCAAACTTATTGATGTGCTTTCTCCCTATAAGATTATATCTCATCTAATACAATATCTCTCAACAAAAATCATTAATTGTAGAAAAATATTACTGTCAAAAGATTTTATTCATTCTTCTTCTACTTCCAGAGCCTTGGAATTCTTTACTATGTACTTGCAATCCTCACTATGAGGCAAAGGAAGTGTTATCCCAGGTATTTTAGTGATCAAATGACTCTTTCAGTTGTTTTCCACAAAGTCATATGTCAAACTTTTTTAATTTTTCAAACATGTTCTTAGAAAATCATTTTGGTCACTGAAGAGGTCTAAACCATGTATGTTTATCCTTCATTTCATTTATTGTCACCATTTTCAAGGTCATCACCATCATCAGTTTCAAGGTCACCATCTCCATCATCATCATTCAAGAGGTCTAGGGTTAGGTCTCTTCCATCTCATACATGAAAAAGTCTATGTTCATTCTTGCCTTTGGAAAAATCATCAAATTTTCACTAAAAATAAGGGAGTAACCCTCCATTTCATACATAAAACCCTAGTAAAGGATCAAGCATGTTTATGAAGTTAAAATAAAAGCCATGTCTCTTGTTTCATATGGCTCAAATTACAAAAATTTCCAAACAACTCTAATTTGTTTCACTGTCTCATGAAAAATAACAATTTTGTCTCATTGTCTCATGTAAGGTCAAAAAAGTCATCATTGATTGTCAGAGCTCTAAAAGATTTCAATATGACCTATTGTTCCAGCCAAATGCAAAAGGAGTCATCCTCGGGTTTTTAGACACACCTCATCTTGTTTGAAAGGTCATATCCAATGAGAAAATTTCAAAGGTTTTTGAAAATACCCTTACTATTTCACGAAAAGGAGAAGTTTTTTTTATAATTTCATTCAAAAGTAAATCAATTCACTTCCCATTTCAAAGGGTTCAAAATAAATTTACTCTACCTTCTTACCTGATTTGAAAGACCAGCATGTCACAAAGGGTCAAAAAGGTCATTTGCAGATGTCAAACGGTAAGGAGTATTTCACAAATTTGAAAGTCAAACTGTGTTTTCAATGTCTCATTTAAAAATCTAGAAAAAATGTCACTTCAAGAGTCAAGAAGAATTAAAGAGGTCAAACTATCTTCTTATGTCATTTTAAGGGGAAGCATGTCACTTTCCAAGTTGAACAAGGTTTAAAAATGGTCATTGTCAAGTGTAAAAAATAAAAATTGGTAAAGGAGCATATCAAAAATCCAAACCCCTTTTATTAATTTTATTCATTTACCCTTTCATTGTATATGAGAGCTACTTTTATCTTTATTTTTCCTCCATAGCTCCTAAAATCCAAACCATAACCTTCAAATCCCATTTAAAACCCTTGAAATCCCTCAAAAAATCTCTTCGTTACGTTTATGTGGCATTGTATTTCATTATCGAGTGGCTTTGTTACGCTTCTATGGATGTTGCGTAGCATTGTTACGCTTCTGAAGTGCTACAAAAGCACTACATAGCCTCTTTTACACTCTTGAAGAGTGCAAAAATCCATTGTTACGCTCTTGCAGAAGTGCAAAAATACATTGTCGCGCTCCTGTAGAAGTACAAAATCCATTGTTATGCTCTTGGAAGCCTTTGTTACGCTCCTATAGGTGACAGATTTAGGTGTTTTGAAGCTTCAAATCCTCCAAACCTTCAAATTTCAACCTCTATTCATTGGTGTAGCCTCTTCACAAGGTAAGGTTTCCTCTTATGCTGGATTTTGAATGTTTTTATAATCATTTCATGTCATTTTATGATTGTCACCATGATGTTCATTGTCCACATATTTTATTTTTATGTTGAAAAAACCTAACCTACATTTTTTAACCTAAACACTAAACCATCATCTAAACCATGATTCCTACACCCCCATGCCCTATCTATACAGATATCTATCGCCTACACTAGCATTCATAACATATTTTAACCATCAAAGCCATACTCTAAGCTATTTTACATAGTGAAAAACATAGGGTGACTGTGTTTTAGGGTTTGACTACCCTAAACCCATTCGTTTGCCCTCATTCCATTTGCACATTGGAGATAAGGTTCCATACTCCTCACTAAAATTTTATTAAAATGTTTACATGGCTCCATGACCCTTAAACTTAAAACACACTTCTTCATTGGTTTTCTCCCACAATCTAAATTGGGAATTGACTGTGCTTTATGGTTTTGAAAACCCTACACCCCTCCATTTGTTGTCATTCCAAGTTCACTGTGGAGCTAAGGTGTCAGCCTATCCACTGAAGTTTTATCAAAATTCTCACTTTGCCTCCATGACCCTTAAACTTCAAAAACACTTTTTCACTGTTTAAATTTATTTTTCCACAGTTAAAATTGGGGATTGATTGTGTTTTGAGGATTTCATCATCCTAAACCAATCAATTTCCCTTCATTACACTTTAATTGTGGAGAAAATACAATACCCTATACACTGAACTTTTATCATAATTTTTACTCAACCCCATCATCCCTATTTCACCTCACAAACTTACCCTACTATTTTACAAGCTATTCTCACAGTCAAAATTGGGAATTTCCTGTGTTTTAGACATTTTTCCACCTTCCACACATCCATTTTATCTCATTACACCTACAACTTGAAGCTAACACACAATGCTCCCTACTGCATTTTTCCTAGAAATTTTCTCAGCTTCAAGACCCTCCATTACATCCACCAAACTCACACCTTCCCACACTCTATTTTTTCAGATTTCCATTCATTCACTCATTTCATTGACACCCTAGGATTTTCGTCATTACAGTGACAAACACCATAGAAAGTGAAAAGAAGAGCTTCAAGGGATGGCACCATATAAAGCTTGATCCATTCATCATGCACGAGTTTAATTCTTCACCATTGGCCAGAAGGTGCTTTCAAAGAACTTAATGTTTAACATTTTGTGAAAGGCTTATGGAAGGGGGGTATCATCTTCACTTGTCTAGCCTATTTGAAACAAGCTATAGTATGTGAAAGGTCACTCTTACAGGTATGGAGATCAGCTTATCATTTGACCTGATTTCTTCAACTACAGGTATCCCATCTCATGGAGATCGGTGGTTCATGGGTATAGACCTTCACATTGAAAACTACAAGAAATTCCTCAAGCCTCATGCTAGAGAGGATCTAGAATTTCATTTTCCTTTCAAAAATCTAAGAAACAAGTATGATCCTCTGATTATGTTCATAATTAATTACTCCACATGCGAAGGAGGATTCTTCGAGCTATATAGGTATCACATTACGATTTTGATGCATTTTACCTCAGTCAAAATACTTCATTTGCCTCATTATTTATATAGGAGATTGATTAAGATGGCTGATAAGGTTCAGAGTAGAAGGGAAGATCATCATACTAGTATCTTTCATCATGGCCTAATCAAACTCCTTTTGTTGCATCACTTGTCCTCCATAAACATGACCCGGGCAAACTTCTTGGAGAGATTGTCAGTGATGCTTTCTGTCTTTCCTATTACATAATCAGCACAGCCAATGGAGATTGGCTCTTAAAGAATGCCTATTCAAAATTAATATGTCCCTAGGGTTGTGGGATTTTCTCACACATATGGGAGAAGGAAGACACAAGTTTTTTTGGCTAAGTCTACCTGGAGTTTTCTTACACTTGGCACCCATGTTGAGCAATGTCAGATAGAGGATCATCCTCCCTTCCATCAGCATGATGAGTCAATGCCACTTGAGCCTGAGGTATCATAGCATGATTAGGTCAGATAAATTGAAGACATCACCAAAGAGAAATATGAAGAGATAGTAGAATTGAAAGAGGCCTTCTCCATCGCCCAATCCCGAATTACTTTCCTTGAGCAGGAAAATTTTCAATTGCAAGTGAATAAGCTCCTACAAAGCAAGTACAAATAAGAAATGGAGGAAAATATAGGTAAAGTCAAGATTTTTTTTTTTGTTGGCCAAATGCTTGAGATGAAGGCTGAAACACACACAATAATACCAAGAACAAGAGGTCTCAAAAGGGCGTTGGAGCGAGAGAGACAATCATTTCATCAATCTGAAGAGTTGAAATTTGATGAGCTTATTGCCATGGAGATCAATGAGGACAAAGAGATTTGGTTATCAAGATTTAATTAACATCTATATAAGCTATTAAAGAAGGCTAAAATGGATAACAAGCTGCAAAGGAACATGATAATTCACTATCGCACCAGGGACAACATTTCTCAAATAAGGTTGAAACAAGTGAAAAGAGGCTTAAAGAGGCACAAATGAAGCTCAATGAGAAGGATAGCATGGATTTATTAGTCGAAGCTTCCTTAGATATTTAGCCTATCTTTTTCAGGCGAAAAGGAACCAATTTTGAGAAATTTTGAGCAACTTTGGTATTTTACATGATTTTTTGCAAGATTCTAGAAATTTCCCATTGCAGAAGGGTAACAAACTTTTACGAATTTTTTTTTGGAAGCATACAAATGGTGATTTATTTACATGGATGGATATATTTGGATGAGTACATATTGTATCAATAACTCTAAGGGCATGACAAGCTACAATTTGGGAGAAAAATCTCAAAAACCACCTATTTTCACGTTTCTACCTCCTTTTTGGACCCTCTATTACACTTTTGAGCCTTCCCGTGGTCCATTTTGAAAAATTAAAGATGTTATGGAAACTAGCCACACAGGCCTAGTTGACCATGTTTTCAGAAGTGGATTTTGACTTCTCAAAGTGCCTCAAAAGTTCCTCCAAAATTCTCTTACTCTTCTGCAAATTGTTTTTAAAGTCTTCAGTCATAATTGTCACAGATCAACATTGGATTCCCTCAGGACACTTGTGAAGCTCAGAAATGGTCACAAATTCGAGGCTATGTTTTCCTATGAGTTTTCATTAGAGTTATTGGGTTTTTTTTTGCTTCCTATCATGAAAGAATTTGTAATTAATGTACGGGACAAACACTCCTAGTTTATAGTTAAAATTCAGGGAATGGTTTCTGACCTCCCTAGAAACTAGGAAGTGACTCATATTTTGCATTTATGATCCATTTTGGATGGGATTTCGACCTGATGAGGTGTCATAGTATATATTTTCTATAAGTAGACTCTTTTTGTCTTTTTTTGGGTTGCATAGTCTCTTATTGGACTAGAGCTCTTGTAATCAACTTGTGGAATGAAATCAGAGACAAATTTGTAGGCATTGTGTTGAGGTACATGTGGTATGATTTGGAGCATATTAGGTTTTTCTCATGTATGTTTATCATTTTATGATTAATACCATGTATTATTATTTTTATATGTTTATCTTGTAGTTTTGAGAGTAGAATTCACGTTTATGCATGCTATGTTTTAGAAAAGATTCACCATATCATGTTCATTTGCTTCTAAATTGAATGAATTCACCTTGGTGCTCTTTCAAACTCTCCTTCATTTTCATCCTATACTCACTGAATGATTAATATGATGTCAAAATAGCTATCTTGCCTCACACATTCTTTGCAGGTTCACCTTAAAGTTCATACCTAAAAACCTCATTTACAACCCATTCACTGAATTTTCTATCCAGAATTCTAAATATCAAACAAATTATACTTATTACACTTACATACGTAGCCTAAAATCATTAGATACTCAACCATTCATTTAAATTCTTAAATTGATTGAGAGAGAGCCATCTCTGGCCTGGGTAGGGCTAGCTACTTGACCTAAAGTTTGGTCTGTGGTTACCTTTCTCCAATCCTACTGTCAGGCTTGGGAAGTTAGGGAGAGTCATAAACTTCTTGGCATTGTTTCTCGGGAGTGATTGCTAAACATTCCCTGGGAGTATTTCCTTAATCCTCTGAAAGTTAGACTTGTTATTGACAAGATCTAGCATTCAAAATAGGCTGAATTCTAAAATTTGAGCTAAAGTCCAAAATTCATATCTTGAGTTGGCTCTTAAAAGACATACTAGGCCAAATCCAAACCCAAATCCCTCACCAATTGTGTATGTTCCTGAGAGTATTTTTAGAAAACATAAAACCAAGTCTTGGAAGGTTGGAAGAGTTGTTCCTTCCCTTGTCAAATAAAATTTTCTACCTACGAGATTTGTTCTAGAAGATTTGGTTTATAGTTCAGAATATGAAAAATATTTGTTTATAACTAATTCTAAAACTTTTATTTCAGAAGCCACCTTTGATCCTTTCAATTTTGAGTCATTTGCACCATTTTCTGAATCTTTTAAATATGAAGTCGATAATGAAGTCTGGTCTAATTTTCATAAAATCAAAGGCTTAGTAGACACATTTCAAGAAAATTTAGAGAAGGCTTATTTTCAATATCATCAGCATAATTTTGCTTCACCTATCATTTCACCTTCTCATACAGCTACATCATCCATCCCTCCTTTCATTCCATCACTACCTATGCAAGTTTTCACTCCATCAGCGCCTCCACTACCTCCTTCATTAGTGATGGCCATATTTCCTCTATTGATCCTACCGCTTCAACTCACTCCACTACCTCAGAGTTATGGTTATAGGCTTCCTCTTCTCGATGGAAAATCATAAGTTACATCTTATTAGCATGTTTCCACAGTGATTGAAATCGTAGATCTTGAAGAGATCGACAATGACAATGCCAATATTTTCATCATTACATAGAGTTTCTCCAGAGAGGTAAAGAAATGGTTTCTCTCATTGACAGCTGGTTCAATAGGTACCTCATAGCAGCTGATTGATTTTTTATGGAAAAATGGGAAGAGAATAAAAATCCATTGCAGATTTTAGCTGAGTATAATGCCTTGAAAAGGAATCCTAATGTGTATGTCCAAGACGTTACAGCCATATTCAATAAAATATATGATTCAAATCGTGAGAATATTAGGCCTCCTCCAAGCCTTGCTTTACTTCATTATCGTGATGGTTTCTATCCCGACATGGCCTATCAGTTGAGGGTAAGAAACCCATCAACTCTTGAATAAATTCATAGAAACGTAGTGAGTGTGGAAGCCAATTTGATCATCAATAAGTCTAAAATCAAGATAGAAAAAAGAGTCACTATGAAAGAAGAGGAATCCACTTCATCAGAAGGGAAATTAGATACCTTGAACAATACCATGGAGAAGATGATGGATAAACTTTACATCATTTATCGACAAGCTGAACCCTCCATTAGAAATCCCAATTTCAGGGGTCAGAATCAACAACCTCAATATAGGATCAAGAAAAAGGAATAGAGGGGTCAGGATCCACAAAGTCAGCAGAAAATTCACAACATTTCAACTAAATTATACTAAAGGCCCTGATGAAGATGATGAGGAATAAATTTATGGTGAGAACCATTTATTTGAGTAAAATCAACAACCTATTTTCCTCACTGAAGAAGAGCAATTTTCTGCAGAAATATGTGCACCGGATGATCAAAAATTTGTCTCGTAAAATGATGACATGGTATCAGTGTGCACAGAATATTATCAAAGGGGATATCAAAATTCTCTTTCTCAATTGTGGAGACAATATGGCTTGAGGAATAGGAATGTTCCTATAACCTCCAATAAGAAAAAACAGAACGCTCAAGTAGATGCTCATCCGAAAGAAGCTACTGCCCCAAATCAAAGTAAAGACAAGGAAATTGATGTTCCTAATAATGCTAAAGTAAATGAAGCTTATTATAGTGGTAAAAGGAAATATAAAGAAGTTCAAGAAGGAGGACAAAAGAGATAATGTTCACACAACGATCGGCTTGAAAATAAAGATGCACCATTGAAAGAGATAGAAAAGCATTCTACTCTTTTTTCCCTTGAAAATGAAATTTCCAAGTTGAAAGTATCCATTATTCTAACTGAAATAGTTAATAATGATTAGTAAAAAGTTCAATTTGCTAAGTTGCTCAGATTTGATCAAATTTCTAACATGGTTAATGTGAGTGATGATCACCTTGAGCTTCTTTTTGGTCCTGTTGTTGATGGTAATTTAGAAGATTGTGAAGTCCCTCCATTTTATCTAAGCCTCAAAATACATGAATTTAGCCTCCATAATTCCATGCTTGATTTCATAGCCTCTCACAACCTCATGCCCAAGGCCATTATGGACATATTATGACTAGAAATCAAAACACCTTATCATGATCTTTACTCATTTTATTTAGGGAGGGTGAAATGTCTTGGCCACATCAAGGACCTAGTGGTGTCATTAGAGAAAATCCCAGCCAAGAATGTCCTCGTGGAAATTTTTGTGGCTGATATCCTGCCCATATATGGAATGATACTTTCTCAGTCATGGGGAGTGAATCTTAGAAGTTCCTTACAACTTGATTTTCCTTATGATACCATTCTCGTCTTTGGACAACTTAGGAGACTATACCAGGAAAGTAATATGAAGTACATGATTAGAAGCTAATAAAATCCATATAACCATCCTATACATGATTTTCATATGGATTTAGAGTCCTTATCTTGTTCAATGAAGAATTTTCACTGTCTTCCGAAGTTTTGATTGAAGAAATTGGAAAAAAAATTGAATTTTCAAATTCTGTGTTAGAATTGGCAAATGCAGAAATTTGTAAAAAAGTGCCAAATAGTTTGAAACTGATTGAATAAACTAAAAAAATTGATGAAACAATGAAATTATTAGAAGGTTTTGGTACAACATAGGTCTCTCAAATAGCAAGAAAATTTCAGTCATCCGATTTGCAATTTCCAGATGAGGAAAGTAGTTTGTGGACTATAGAATTCAATGGAGTTTTGGGAAAAGAAGGAGATGGAATTGGAGTGTGGATTCATAGCCCTATAAATCAGTCATTAAACATTCTGCCCAATGTTTGAATGTCCTCCTATAAGCTGGCTTTCGAATGTTCAAACAATGAAGTTGAGTATGAGGATTTGATAGCTAGCTTGAAAATTCTCAAGAAGTTGGGTGCAAAGAATATTTCTGTATATGGCAACACCAAGTTAGTAATAAATAAATTCAAAGGGGAATACCAGGCCAAGCTTCCAAGGATGCAAGCTTATTAAAATTTAGTGCTATACATCCTCAAGAAATTTTCTAAGTACACTTTATCATTGATTCCAAGGGACGATAATATTATTGTTGATTATTTTGCCACTTTGGCCAGCATGTTCAAAATTCCATTTTATCCTAATAAGATGTATGAGATAAATGTAAAACATTGCCCAGATATCCCAAATAATGTTCAGTATTGGCATGTTTTTCAAGATGATAAAAAATCAAAAACTTCTTGCAAAGAGTATTTTGTGAATTCTCAAATGGACATCTAGTGCTGTGAAGATGACCAAGAAATCCATGCAGCAAAGATGCAAGTGCTTCAACTGAAAGATAAGTCTATTCCAAGAGGTTTGGTACCTTTGGAAGAGATATTTTATCAAGATGATGTTGCATGCAAACCAACCATGTTACTGATAGAAGTGGGAGTGGAATATCTCAATCTTCTCACTCCAGAAAAGCCAAAGATGGTAAAAAAATTCAAAATATTTGAGTGCAGAAATGAAAGGTAAATATGCAGCACTTATGTCTCAATTTGATGATGTATTTTCTTGGGAATATTCTGATTTGAAATTCTATGATAAGATCATAATTCAACATACCATTCCCTTGAAGACAGATTAGAAACCTTTCCACCATAAGCTAAGAAGAATGAATCCCAAGTTGTTGCCCTCTATTTAGAAGGAGGTAAATATATTATTCACTACTATTATAATAGTTCCTCTTCACTTTTCAAATTGGATGTCTAATATACTTCTAGTGAGGAAGAAGACACAAGAGATTCGTTTGCGCATTGATTTCAGAAATCTAAAAAAAGTGTCATTGAAGGACAATTACCCACTACCAAAGATGGACCATATTCTACGAAGGCTAGTTGGATCTTCTAAACTTTCATTGTTGGACAAATACTCTCGCTAGAATCAGATTCTTTTTCATCCACATGATCAAGAAAAGACAACCTTCACAACACCTTGGGGTACCTTCATGTATGCCAAAATGCCTTTTGGATTGAAGAATGCAGGGGCTACTTTTCAACAAGAAATGAAAATTGATCTTGCCAATGAGAAGGATGTATTTTTGTTCATTTATATTGAAGACATCACTATTTTTTCCAAGACAAATGAGTAGCACTTGAAGCACTTGAATTTTTTTTTTCAAATATGTAGACAGTTTGGCATATCACTGAACCCAAAGAAGAGTATTTTTCACTATGGAGGAAGGTAAATTGTTGGGCCATATCATATCAAATTATGGAACTAGGATAGATCCTTTAAGGATTGAAGCAATTCAGACCTTGGATTATCCTAGGAGCAAAAGGAAATTCAGTCATTCAAAGGAAAAAACAATTTTTTGAGAAGGTTTGTTCCCAATCTTGCTGAACACTTAAGGCAGATTACTGACATGCTGAAGAAAGATAATGAAGTAAAGTGGTATGAAGAGGTGAATAAATCATTCAATAAAGTTAATTTGGCTTTGTCTCATGCTCCTATCCTCATTAGTCTGGATTATACACTTTACTTTATCATTTTTTCATTTTCCTTAGAGCATACTCTTGTTTTTGTCCTCATGCAAAGGAAAAATAAGAATAAAAATCAGTCCATTGCCTTCTTCAGTTGAACCATAAGAGACATAGTCTTGAAGTAAAAAATAATTGAGAAATAGGACTTGGCGTTAGTCAAAGCATTGAAGGACTTCCGAGTCTACATTCTACATTCTCATGCCATTGCATATGTTCCAAACGCTGTTGTCGAAGGTGTGCTTACACAAAATGATCCTAAAGGTCAGCGAGGTAAATGGATCACTGCCATGTTAGAGTATGACTTGGAGATCAAGCCCACAAAGATAATAAAAGGACAGGGCCTGGAAAAGCTTATGGTGAATTCAAATATCCATGCCTTAGACATCAATTTCATCGTTGCATTATGTGAAGAACAAGATGCTGAAACATTACCTGAGGTAGCTGAAATTTTCTCTCTATCACCTTAGTATGTTGATATACTACATGTTTTGCAACACTTCAATCCTCCTCCCGGCTTGACAAGTAGTAAGGCTAGATATTTGAAGTTAAAATCTATTAAGTATTGTATTCTTAATGGTGTCTTATATTGGAAAGATCTGGGTGGAGTTTTGCTAAATTGTATGGTTGAAGGAGAAGCTGAAAAACTCATGAGAGATGTTCATAAAGGTGACTGTGGCGGTCATATTTATTGGAAGACTATAGCTAATAAGATCTTTAGAGCGGGATTTTATTGGCCAAGATTATTTTATGATGTTTATAAAAGAGTCATGAGTTGTCATGAATGTTAAATATCTTAGTGAAAGAGGATTCTCTTGCCTTTGCTTCTAAATTGAAGTGCAAGCATCATTCAGTTTCTTGAGAATAATATTTTGTCTCGTTTTGGATGTCCACACAAGATCATCATTGACAATGAAGTTGCCTTCAATTCCAAGAATATGATTGAATTTTGTGACAAGTATCACATTACGCTTGGTCATTCAATGACATACTATCTTCAGGGCAACGAGCTTGCTGAATCGTCAAATAAATCTTTGGTGAACATAATCAAGAATATGTTGCAAGAAAATAAGAGGAATTTGCACAAAAAACTCACTAATGCTCTATGGGTGGATAGGGTCAGTGCGAAGAGATCAATGAACATGTCAGTTTTCCAGCTCATGTATGGTGTTGACACGATGTTGCCTTCTTCTCTAGCTGTACCTGTGATGAAAATTCTGCAAGAGATCAACAATGAGCCTAATGACATTCAACAAATAATCGAACAAATGACTCATCTACAGCAGTAAAGAGATGAATTCTTCAGCCATACTTCAAAGCTTCATGAGAAAATAAAAAATATTTATGATAAGAATACCAAAGAATATGATTTCAAGCTTGGGGATGTTGTTCTTCGCTGAGATGCTCAGAATGAAGACAAGAGTAAGCATGGAAAGTTTGACAATATATGGAAAGTAACTTACAAGATCACTACATTCATAAGTAACAAAGAATTTATACTAGAGGATATTGTAGGGGAAGAAGTGCTGGGAGGATAAATCAATGGTAGGCTCCTCAAACACTATCTAACTTTATCACTGAAGAAGAAATTCATTGTCATTGTAAATATCATTTTAAATTTTAAAAGTTAAAAAAATTTCATTGAGTTATCAATTCAGAGTCAAGTCATTTTTTTTTAAGTCAAAGTCATTTCTAGAATTAGTTCATCATTTCTGGTTGGTCTAATTTTTTCAAAGTCTAGTTTGACTCCATTACCGAATGGTAAGGCTACCTGATCTACGATGTTCTTGACACCTCTTGAAGGAGATTCCATCCCCATATGGAGCCAATGTTAGCCTAGGTATTTCAGTGATCAAAGGACACTTTCAGTTGTTTTCCACAAAGTCATAGGTCAAGAAATTTTAATTTTTCGAATATGTTCTCAGAAAATAATTTTGGTCACTGAAGAGGTCTAAACCATGTATGATGCACCTTCATTTCATTTATTATCACCATTTTCAAGTTCATAAGCATCATCAATTTCAAGGTAACCATATCCATCATCATCATTCAAGAGGTCTAGGGTTAGTTCTCTCCATCTCATATAGGTCAAAGTCTAGGTTCATTCTTGCCTTTGGAAAAATCTTCGAATTTTCACTGAAAATAAAGTAGTAACCCTCCATTTCATCCATAAAACCTTAGTAAAGAAGCAATAATTTTTATGAAGTTCAAACAAAATTCACCTCTCTTGTTTCATATGGTTGAAGTTCCAAAAAGTTCCAAACAACTGCAGTTTGTTTCACTATCTCATGAAAAATAACAATTTTGTCTCATTGTCTCATGTAATGTCAAAATAGTCATCTTTGACTGTCAGAGGTAGGTAACCTTGATAGTGAATCTCAGTATTGAGAGGTAAAATTTATATTAGTAACTTGTTTCTACCATCTTGGTCTAAATTAGATAACTAGTTCGATCTCAAATGATTTTTTCTAGAGATAAAATTAAATAAGTCTCTAAACCTTTTGGTAGTAAAATTCAATTTCTTCTTTTCAGATTCTACGGGGCTTACAACCTAGTCTGATATTATTCAATTCTCCTAAGGATTCTTAGTCTGTTGTAATGGTCTTGTGACTTACTGAGACAAATTCTGAGGCCTTTCGGCATATATTCAAATAAACCGAGGATTATTTTTAGCCTACTTATTTAAGGAATTTTTCCTTCTTCATTCTTCCGTGGTGGGCATAAATGAAAACTTTCACTCTTATGGGATTTTTCTCCTAAAGTGTGGAGGGTTAATGCAAGTTGAAGCTTTGAATTTTTCCAAGGCGACTCTTCCACCATACCTCTAATACCATGTTGATTTTTCATAGGATATTCTAACTAATAAATAATTATTTTTTATTTAGTTACTTTTTTCTTGCAATCATATTCATCAGAAATAAATTACACATAATATATAAATAGTAGAAACTAAATTCCATTAGGATCATAAATAGAGATCCAAACAACAGCATAGACATTTAACCTAGGAAAACCCACATGGGGGAAACACCCAACAACCTTTTCCTTATAGAAATTCTTCAGTTCAACAAGACACACACCCAGATATTCTAGAAAATAACAAGGTCAAACTGACCAAAAAATTACACTTTGTCAAAACTGGTCCAATTACCTCTTAGTTGAGTCAAATAACTTCCTAAGAGCTTTGACTTGATCTGGTCTGCTAGGAAATAAATTCAGAATACCTCTACATCCAAGAATATTGGAATTGTTTCCTTGGTATGCCTCAATTTTTTTTCCTTTCTATCACAAGTATGAATTTAGTTGTAGTGATGAATTCCACATGTGTGAGATATAATGGAGAGAGAGAGAGAGAGAGAGAGACCATTCTTCTTTTTCTGCTAAACAAATTCGACCTTATATTCCTTTTCTCCATTGAAAAATATACTTTTTTATATGTGTGATATAGATTATGCCAAGGAAAGGAGGTAGAGTGTCTTATATATAATTTTATGGCTTTCCAAATGGGTTCCTCTTTAACTAGGGTTGACTAGACTAGGAGGAGGGTCGACTTGGCTTGTTTGGAGCCAAAATTTAAATTTTCAAAAATTCAAATTTTATCTTTTGAAAATGACATGAATAACATGACTTAAAGTTTTTGTATTGACAATACCATGAAGAACATTATTTATATTTATCATTACAAATACGTCAAGGGATAAAATATTAATTATGAATATTGAACATGACTACAAAAATTCGATTAATTCGACCTTGATCTTCTTCTTCTTCTAAACAAATTTGACCTTCTATTCCTTCTCTCCATCATAGAAGATACTTTGTTACGTGTGTGACCTAAATTGTGCCAAGGAGAGGAGGTTGAGTACCTTATATATGCATTTTTGGCTGCCTGAATGGGTGCTTCTTTAACTATGGATGACTTGGCTGGTTTGGAGCCAAAAATTCAATTTTCAAGAATTCAAATTTTCTCTTTTGAAAATGACATGAAGAACATGTCTTAAAATTTTCCTTTTGACAATAACATGAAGAACATGCTTTATATTTATCATTACAAATACATCAAGAGATAAAATATTATTTATGAATACTGGACATAACTACAAAAATTCAAAAACCTATATTGATTCTTTGAGTTCAAACTTTCAATTTTTTTAAATTGTTTTTCTTACCATTCTTTCTTCATTGTTTACGGGTTGAAAAGGCTAAAGAAAGTAAAAACACAAGCTTCAAGGCCTATATCCAAATATATTAAAATATAAATGAAGGGAGTAGAAGCTCAACAGCCTCAGGATTATAATTTCAATTCTTGCTTCATCTTAGATACAACTTATAAAACATAGGATGCAAGAAAAGTTTCTTGGGAAGAATTTTTTTTATTTCTTTGAGAAAAGAGAATGGAAGAAGTTAGGATAGATAAATGAATATGAGTAAATTAGGAGAATTGAATTGAATAAAATTGGAACCATACCAAATATTTCCATATTATGATATGGTATGTTGGATTATAACTCATTCCCATGTTCAAACTTGCTCTATAATTGACCATAACTAGAATGTTGGTGGTCCCTGGAAGATTGAAGTTCTTAGTGATATTTACAAGATTATTCTTCCTAAAAAATTTTGAGAAAAGAATTTTTAGATGAATTTCATAATAATGTACTTAGCAAAAAGAAGAATGATTATAATTTAGTTTTCAATGGTTGGTTTCATGACCCATAAGAATCCAAGTTAAAAACATGAAAATACTACCCAATAGAAATCTTTGAAAACCATTACAGATACATAGCCAAGATTCTCTCAAGAATAAATGCAGGAAAAAATCTTGAACACTGTAAATTCGAATGGTTTCCTCTCACATAAGGAATTATCAAGCATTCAGAGAAGTTTAATTGGGCATATATTATGTCCCAAAATTTATCAGAAGCTATGAACTTGTCTTTAGCTTGCCCTCGTCTTTTTGAACAAGGATTTTTATATTTTTTATTATCTTATGGATGTTGTTATAGCCTCAATAAAATTCCCATTGATGGAATGGATTTATACTCAAAACCATCAATATACTATTCAAGATTGATGTTTTATCTTGTGGGAAATAAAATATTAACAACATTTTTATGATATATGCAACAACATCATGCTTCATTTTTATGAAGTTTTTTTTGGAAGAAATCCACCAAGGTTTAGTAAGTACTTTAAGAAGCATTGTATTAGATTGGCAATTTTTATATACAATAATTTTTTTCTTATATCAAGATTTATGGAGGCGATGTAGGGCCTCATGTATTACCAAGATATATACTCGATATATTAACAGCTAGAGAGATATAACATAAAACGTCCCCTCATGGAGTAGAAAATATTTTTGATATATTTCAAAAGAAATTTTGGTCTATCTTCCCAATTAAAATTGGTAATATTGTATTAAAAGATAGGGGACTGTAATATTCCCAAATGGGAAGAATGCAGTAATACTTAAACACAATATAAGAACTGCAAATAAGTAAACAATAAATCTCAAGCAACATCAAAATTGACAGAGAAGTTGAGCCATTTTATTATATGGAGATGAATCAGTTACACAATGTATAGAAAATGAGTAGATCTAGCCAAAGTGATGGTCTAGAATCACCCTGAAAACATGCCAAAGTAAGCACTGTGTAACTAGAGAGTTGCTGGAAGCAAATACTGCACTGTCCCTTCAGAAAAATATGAATATATGACTGCATGATGAAAAGGAAAATATAGATCTACTAAAATTTGGAGCTCTGATGATGCCAAGATTCAATATCTGGCCAATGTGATGGATTCCCAAGATAACCTAGAAAGGGTTTTCCAGATCTACAACTTTGGAAAATCACCCTCCTAGGGCTTGAACCTTAATCTGCTAGGATTACTGATATAAAGCTAGATATGAGAAATAGATGGCTAAAATATGTCACAAGATTATAACTATGCTTGAAGGGTTTATCCCTCCTTCAGTTCTACAAGCTAGAAGCTCTAGATCTAGCTTCTCAATCCTCCAATGATGATTACAGTTGCTGCAACACAATGGCTCATAGAAACTTCACTGTATGGGAGAGAGAGGCATTCTTCCTAATGAAATATGCTGCAATAAACTCCAGGCTTATGGAAATACTGATGGAAAGGTGAGGGGATGATCCCTCATAGGACTATTAGCTGAAATGCTAGCAACTTCCTTCCTCCTTTTGGATCTGCAAAATGGACAGTGTAATTCTTAAAGGGACTATTATTGTTAGGAGGTCAATAAATTTTGGCCTGATGCTAGATATGATATGAAGCTCTGAGAATGTTGATATTTAAGCCTAAGGTGATAGAAATAAACCTTCACCAGTTCTCCAGCTGAAATACTCAAGACAACCTCCACCTTCCAAACTGATCTTCAAAAATCTGCAATTTCTAAATATGAATGTTCTGCAGAAAGTAGGAAAAGGTATGTGGCACCAATTCCTGATGTAGAATGAATTAAAATACTCTTTCCAGTGCTACTCAAAGAAAGAGGTGGGATTCCCGACCAGGAACACCCTGGGCTAAATAACACTTGCAATATTTGCTAAACAACCCAAGAAAGCAATGGAATGTCACATGACAATTTCAGATCTAAACAGATCCTCAACATCAATAATCTCAAGCATGTCCTCATTCTTGCCTTCATCTTCTTTATATAATTTTTTAGCCTTCCCATGCCTTGGCCCTCATCTAAACTGTGTTGTGCATGTGGACAAGTTCCTCCATGTTTGACTGTGATGTCTATCCAAGTCATTCATGATGTCTAGGTGCAATGTACACCCTCTCCATCATGTGTGCATTATTTTCCCAACTTCCTCCATCATCTTATCATGAATGCTCCATGATCTCCTGTTTTACCTCTTCAATATCTTAGTTGACTATGTCAACCTCCATGATCTATCTCATTAATGAGACATGATCTCCAATTCCATTCACATTAGTAGTTTCTCAACTACCTCATTATGTAGATTTAGGCTTAATTAATCCACATTCACACACAAAAAGTGGATATTTATTGATATTGAGGATTATGGGTCCCTCCACTCTTTTATTTACATAATTCATTAATAAATTTAAGAACTCTAATATTCCAAATATCAGGTGAAAACTTGGGAATATTATAGTCTTCCCTGCCAAAATGTTGCTTGTCCTCAAGCAACTGGATAAGTGGGTGCTACACCAAACATCCTCCCTCCAATTGGCATCATCATGTGGAAGGCCTCCCAATATGTCACAATGTGTCATGCGTGTCCAGCTCCAAAGGTGCCTCTCTAAAATGTCTATAATGGCTTCCAACTAAAAAGTTAGATACCCTTCCTCATAAATGAATCTCCAAGTGGAAATCAAATGATGATCAAAGTTCTCCTCTACCCATGAGATACATAATATGAAGTGGTTCATCCCCAAAGTGGAAAGTCCCAACTCATGAACTATCTCTCCAACCCATGATACATATAGTAGATTACATACATCAATGTCCTCATCATTAGACATGTAGGCCATGTAGGGATCAACATCACATCATCATAGTGAAAAACAACAAGTAGAGACATATGGGAAAACAAGAACAATGTCAAACCATATTCTCCCAATAAAAACCAATGCAACAAATCCTTTTTCTGCCATGATAGATCATCATGAAAACAAGTAAGAGAGACATATTCTCTCAAAAGAAGCCACCTCAACAATGCTTCTTGTTGCCATGCCAAATCATCTATGAGAATATGAGAGCCATAATCTCTCAAAAGTAGCCATCTCAACAATGAATCTTGCTACCATACCACATCATCATTGTACCAAATGTAGTGACCATAATCACCCAACATAAGCCAACGTTGTAAGGCCTCCTATTTCCATCCTCCAGCAATGTCATGAAATGTATGGGAATAATTCATCCCATACTCTCCCAATAGTAATCAAAGCAACAAGTATTCTTGCTACCTTCTTGCATTATCATGATGCAATTCATGGAGGAACAATATAGTAATGGACATGTAATATGTCTCATCAACATAATACAAAGAAGCTCCTTTATGCCACATCATGTGAGAGTTATACTTTATCCCAAACCCAAGTACATACATGAACATGAGATACATCCCAAACATAAATACATATATATACATGATACATATCCCAAACAAGAGTAAATACATGGACATAAGATTTAACATGTGATTTCCAAACTCTTTTCTTAACAAACAAAGAAACCATGCCTTCTTCTTATGCATTCTATTATTGAGACATAAGGCATGAGACAAGAAAATATGAACCTTTGGGTAGTAACCATACTCACCCAAGAGCAACCAGCACAACCATGCTTCTTGCTGGCTTGTATCATATATTTGCAAGTGTTTTGGAAACCCCTTGCTCCATATCGTCAACCACTCATCCCAATGTGGATGATGGATCTCATTCTGCAAATACTTGGTATCCTTCCATTGTAGGACACCAACCTCCTCAAACTGATGAAAATATTTGCACTCCATGAAATGTTGAATTGCACCTCCAATGAGATCTCTTAATGAGACCTTCTTCTCATCCACGAACTCCCAAATCCAATGAGGTTCTCAATATGCTACAGGTAGAAGTCTCTCTTTGAGCTGTGAGATGCTCATTGAGAAAGTGTCATCAAGAAAGGAGAAAATATTTCTCATATCTAGATGTCTACCATTCATCATCTTATCCTCCATTTCTTCATGAGTGAAACTACCTTAGAATGCTCCAATAATAATGGGGCCTCATTATTATCACTGCTACTAAGTGACAGTGATGTAGATATGCAAGGTAATACATGTAATTTCTCAAATAAAGGTACAATACTGATCCCATAACCAGTAATTGTACATAGGATCATGCTCATCCCTTCTTCTAAAACTCTACACTTCAATTCAAGAAGTTGAATGTAGTCCATCCATGAAAAATTGGGATATCTTTTCATCTCCTCCTTGATTATATCAAGGGTCCTTTGTGCCGTGATAGTTTGTTTCTTCAAATCAGCATTTGAATCTAACCCTTAGTCATGCATTGGCCCTGATGGCATGTACCCATAAGTTTCAATAATATATACTGAAATAATAGCTGATGAATGTGTATGCATACCTTGGATTAATTGATCTATGGGAACCTCTTAATAGAACATAAGAGTTTCTCTAACTGGGACAATGGTGTCTCCAACTTTTGGTAAGAGAGATGGCTTCTCTTCTTCCAATGTACCAGAGATGGAATCTTCCTCCTCCTCATGCATCTCCTGAATCATGCATGGGACTCTATGTGTCAAGAGCTCAAGACTATCTTGCAAGGTTGCAAGTGTCTCTTCTCTGTATGTAAGTACTTCTACTGGTGGTGAATGTAGTGACCCCTTTCCAGAGTGACAAGAATGACATCCTCCTTTGTTTCCTTAGGAAATGTCTCTTGGTGGCACATCTCTATCTTCTTCACATCAAACTTCTTCCTCAACTTGTGAGGGAAATATGAATATTTAGTCACCTTTGCATGCTTCATGTGACTAAACCACCAAACATTTTCTCCACCTAAAATATGAAGTGTTGCAATTTGGACAGCCCCTTTTTCAGCCACGGGATGTAGCATGAAAAATGTATCCAATTCTCTCCTCCAAGCATTAACATTGCTTGAGGAATATCCATCAAATGTAGGCAAATAGAATCTATTGTTCCTCTTCCTTCTATTGCTGCTATAGGACCTTCTTTCTTCCTTGAGTTCAAAGAATTCTTGGAGAGTTAGACTTTCTTTGAAAGATTTTGACTGTTCCTTGTACTCTTTAAGATACAAATTGAGAGTCTCATGAGTTTCCGGTTCTCTTCTTTATTAATTTCTATACCAATCACATTCTTCAAAGAAATTGGGCATAGTAGATCTATGATCCTCCGATCTTCTTTTCTGCTGATAGGAAGTGCTTGGACCTTCCTCTTCAAATCTTCCTCTTGGATCCTTCCATTTCCTTTCCTTCTTCATTTGATAGACCTCCTCAGAGAGATATTGCATGGATCTAAAGATGGGAGTGGAAAAATTATCCTCCTTCATGATAGATCTCATCTATCTGCTTCTTATTTTGATGCAAAAGATGAAGTCTCCACAATATGAGCCAAAGATCATGCTCTGATACCATTGTAATATTCCCAAATGGGAAGAATGCAGTAATACTTAAACACAATATAAGAACTACAACTAAGTAAAAATAAATCTCAAACAACATCAGAATTTACAGAGAAGTTGACCCATTTTATTATATGGAGATGAATTAGTTACACAATGTACAGAAAGTGAGTCGATCTAGCCAAAGAGATGGCCTAGAATCACCCTAAAAACATGCCAAAGTAAGCACTGTGTAACTCGAGAGCTGCTGGAAGAAAATATTGCGTTGTCCCTTCAAAATAATATGAATATATGATTGCAGGCTGAAAAGGAAAATGCAGATCTACTAAAATTTGGAGCTCTGATGATGCCAAGATTCAGATCTAGCCAATGTGATGGATTCCCAAGATAACCAAGAAAGGATTTTCTAGATCTACAACTTTGGAAAATCACCCTCCTAGGGCTTGAACCTTAATCTTCTGGGATTAAAAATCTAAAGCTAGACATAATAAATAGATGGCTAAAATATGTCACAGTATCATATCTATGCTTTAAGGGTTGATCCCTCCTTCAGATCTACAAGCTAGAAGCTCTAGATCTAGCTTCTCAATCCTCCAATGATGATTACAACTGTTGCAACACAAATTCTCATAGAAAATGCATTGTAAGGGAAAGAGAGGGATTATTACTACTGAAATATGCTGCAATAAACTCCAGGCTGATGTAAATACTAATGGCAAGGTGAGGGGATGATCCCTCACAGGATTACCAGTTGAAATTCTAGCAACTTCCTTCCTCCTTTTGGATCTTCAAAATGGACATCGTAACTCCTAAAGGGATTAATACTGATAGGAGGTCAATAAATTTTGGCTTGATGCCAGATCTGATATAAATATCCGGGAATGCTTATCTTTAAGCCCAAGGTGATAGGAATACACCCTCACCAGTTCTCCTACTGAAATACTGAAGACAACCTCCACCTTCCAAACTGATCTTCAGAAATCTGCAATTTCTGAATATGAATGTTCTGCAGAAAGTAGGAAAATATATGTGGCACCAATGCCTGATGTAGAATTAAGTACAATAATCTTTCTAGAGCTACTCAAAGAAAGAGGTGGGATTCCCGACCAGGAACACCCTGTGCTAAACAACACTTGCAATATTTTCTAAACAACCAAAGAAAGCAATTGAATGTCACATGACAATTCTAGATCTAAATAGATCCTCAACATCAATAATCTCAAGCATGTCCTCATTCTTGCCTTCATATTCTTTACATAACGTTTGAGCCTTCCCATTCCTTGGCCCTCATCTAAACTGCGTTGTGCATGTGGAAAAATTCCTCCATGTTTGACGGCACTGTCTATCCAATTCATCCATCATGTATAAGTGCAATGTGCACCCTCTCCATCATGTGTGCATTATTTTCACAACTTCCTCCATCATCTTATCATGAATGCTCCATTGTCTCCTATTTGACCTCTTCGAGATCTTAGTTGACTGTGTCAACCTCCATGATCTATCTCATTAATGAGACATGATCTCCAATTCCATTCACATTAGTAGTTGCTCAACTACCTCATTATGTAGATATAGGCTTAATCAATCCACATTCACACACAAAAAGTGGATATTTATTTATATTGAGGATTATGGGTCCCTCCATCATTTTATTTACTTAATTCATTAATAAATTTAAGAACTCTAATATTCCAAATATCAGGTGAAAATTTGGGAATATTACAGGGATATAGTGTGGTAGAAGTAGAAGAGTATAAAAAAATCTGACTCCATTCACTTCCTCATTTCTGATATGATCCAAAAAATGTTAATATTTATCATTACAAATCAATAAGTCTATCAAAATTTTATCTTCCTTCAGAAACCTCCTTATGATAATGGTTTTATTAATGCTCAAGATTTTGATCAATTTGCATAAAGAGGTTGTTTCAATAATATAAAAGAGAATTTTAATTCACAAAAGTTCATAGAAGATGCTTATGAGTTTCATCTCAAACAAAGAAGCTTTATTACTACAACACCTTTTGAGAAGTTTAAATTATCTAAAGGTATTGCTTTTTGGTTTACTAATATTCCTATAGAGCTTAATTCTCCATCTATACAGGAGGAGAATATTGTGGTCTCAAAACATATAGCTTTACCTATTTTTTTAATTTATTAGAATCTTATGATAGATATAATTTGAATGGAAAGAACAACGAGATCATTCTAAGGGAAAAATTGGAAAATTTTCAAGGCATAAAGAAAGAAGTAATTAAAAATCAAAGTATTCTCTACAAGATAAATTGATATAAATATTGAGCACTTGATCAAGTAACTCAGCTAGAACATCATACAGAAGTGGATTCTTCACAAAGTGAAAAGGTTAAAGAATAAATTGAAGCTCAAAATACTATTCAAAGAATTGTTCAAGAGCAAGGAGGTTTGAGAAATTTCATTGTCAGTAACTTCAGAACTTTAGAGCATTGACGAGGTGTTACAAAATATTTTTTCACCATGACATTTAATTGTCTATATAGGTTCATCACTACCTATATTTTTCTCCATTAAATTTCAAAAACCCTAAAGTTCCTAAACCAAGTCTTGGAATTGGAGAAAAGCTCATTAAAACCCCAAAAAGTATAACTCCACACTTTTCCTAGCCCTTTCCTGTGGATCCGCGGATATTTCTTCTATAGCCTGTGGCACCTCCGTAAAAAGGTAAAATAAAGGAAAACGTAAGTTCTAAAATCCCAGCTCATCAAATATTCTCCCAACTGGAAGCTTCTAGAAGCGTGTTCAGTTCGAGCTTCATCCCTCCACTCATGGAGCTCTTTCCCTTCATTTATGGAGTTTATCCCTTGGTATTTGGAGCTCAAATCCCTTCATGAGAGAAATACATCCCCCTCTTCATGGAACTGAAACTACCTTCATTTCCCTATAAATTGAGCTCATGTGTCAATCTCAAGGGTAGATTGTAGATGGTAGCTTGAAAAAACACATATGGTAGTTGCTGAAGAAATTATTAAGAGAGCATACTCTCTATACTAGTCATCCTTGGTATGAGAATGATCACACACTCATAACCATAACTTCGTGCTAATTTGGAGAGAAGAAGGCTTGTCAAACCGAGAGGAACAGTTGTTCAGGACCCTGGAAGAACCTGTATAACATAAAGGTGAAAGGTTGTAAGGTTACTTCTTTTATACAGGTTAATACAAATGGATTCTATTTTCTCGTTGAATTGTTCATGTATCTATTTGAGTAATTCAATTCTTATATTCCTTGATCACTAATATAGATTACTGTTTTCTCAATTATTATATCTTGCAGGTGCTTTTGATCCTTTTATTTATCTCTAATTGTAGGTTTCATATCTTGAAGTGACCTCTTTTGAAGCGACTGGATAGAATATTACAACAAGCATTGGACTTTAGGTATGGGACGTCCTTGTACTTTATTATTAATAATTCTAAATCACAAATGTTCTAGAGAAAATGGTTTGCATTTGGTTGTTTGTTTCTAGATATCCTTAGGATACTAGGGAGATCGTTCTTGTCTGCAAGAAGGATTTATCTGTGTAACAAAATGGAAACTCTGCTGGGGATAATGAAATTAGTTTTCCTTTTTGTTTTTTAGTTTAAATTTTAAACAGTTTTCTGATTTTGATTAGTCTAAAATTGGATTGGGTAGATAACTTACTAGAATCCCTGAAAAGCAAATCTGAAGTTTAATTTTTTCTATATTTTTCATGGTCTCCGTGGTTTTTATTTAAAAACAGTGCGGTAGCCTCCACGGTTTTTAGTTCAGAATAGTGTGGTACCGCACTTTTTTCTATTATAACCTGTGGACTTGTGGAAAATTTGTGAAAATTTAAGAATTCTCTTTTCTAGAGCTAGATTACCAGATTCTCTGTGTTTTCCTCAACTTGTCTTGAATGTCAAAGTCTTATGTGTGAATTTCTTTCAACATTTTTTGTGTTTGAGTGATTTTTAAGTTGATTTTCATTTTATGAGTAAGTTTTTGTGCTATTTTCTTGTTGCTCTAAATCAGAAAATTTCATATACCCTAGTTAACTAGTATGTTATCGTTTTCTTACTGAGTCATTGAACTTGTCGTAAATCTTGTTTTTATGAAAATTCGATTTCATTTTCATTTGCAAATTTAGAAGACCTTTTAGCTTGATAAGGCCTAAATTTCACATTAAACCATTATTGGATGTTCTTTATTTTTGATAAGATAAACATAAAGTTTCTTGGTTAGATCACAAACTACGCGGAAACATCCTCAAAACTTTCTAGATAGAGTTCAAACTTAGTGTTTTCTTTTGGTTTTGAATTTAATGTTTTTTGGAGTTTTCGATAAGATATTATTTTTGGAAATTGTTTGTTAAATGATTTGTAGTTTCTGATCTGATTGAAAAAGGATTCCATTTCAGACGAGTTCTTGATCATTTTATGAATTTGATTTCTCAAAGAAATTGTCTTCTTTTCAAATATTTTTGTTTTTAAGAGAAATAATTGGTGCTTTGAAAGTTATCTAAATCTCTCAAATCTTTCCTTTAAATAGGTTTCATTGAAAAGAAAAGGAGTTGCACTTCATTTAGATGCATATTAGCGTATTTTTTATTCGGGTCATTAAACATCATCGAAGTTTCACTTCCATACCTTCTGTCTTAAGAAACATCCAAATTAAAAACAATGCCTTAATTAAAATCAATCTAGATATTTTACAATTTATAGGGCTCTTTTCCACCAACATAGCTTAGGTTAGTGTCTTGGAACAAGTTGTAATTAACATTCCAAGGCATTTCAAACAAACAAGTAGCAATCTTGCGGCAGGAAAAATCCAAATGTAGCATGTATGCTCTGGGATTCTCTTCTTAAAAGAGTCAAGCGTGAGATCATGTCCGAAATAGTGAGGTAATCATACCTTTCTCATTGGGAAAGATAGCGAATGTGCATGTATTAAAAACAGTAAACCTTAGATAGACCATTGTCGAGGAGCTTGGGGTCAATTTTTGATAAACCTTGCATTAGCTCAAGGAGAATTCAAGGGGATTGAGGTAGTTACTTTTCCCTTACGTGTATATCGGATCATAGACTCTTCCCCCAAGTATATTTTTTCCCGTTGGTGACCATAGTGGCTATAAAATTTAGGATTTTTTCCTAAGGTGACAGTGGAGGGAAGGTCCCACTGTACTTGGAGCAGATGTCGACTAGACTCACTTGGACTTTCTAGAGGGTTCTCTTCACTTCAAGATGGTTTAAGTGGAGAAACTTGCACCAGACTATTTCATTAAGCAGGTTGTCGAGGTAACTGTTCCAACTTCCATTTCTAAATTAAAATTCTATGATGTTGGATTTCATCACCAAATGGTGTTTTTAGTGTGGGAATTTACTGTTTGTGCATGGATTTCTCTCTTATATTTTGTAGGTGTGTGATCAATTTTATTGTTTCCTTATAGACTTTAGGCTATCTTATTGAAATTTTCTTTGATTTTGTGTGTTAATATTTTTAATCGTGGCTGAATTACCTAGACAATCATGTAGGATGCAGGGGAAACCCCCTGAGTACACACCAAGCTAGTTAGAAAAACTAAAATCTGAGAAAGGACAAACATCAGGGACTGGGTCAACTGAACATGAAGAAACATTAATAATTATTCATCTTGAATATGAAGTAGATCAACCTCAAACAGTAGAGATTTCTAAAAACAAAATTGAAATTTTTGAACTTGCTTCCACAACTAGTGAATTATCAGCTACTGAACCTGAAATTTCTGAACCAGAAACTAAACCTGCTATGTTTGAGCCTACTTTAGAATTCGTTACTCCAACCCCTCGTCATCCTGATTCACCCATAGTGAAGTATCGCATCACCAAAAATCTTCCTCCTGGTCTCATTAGCATTGAAGAAGTTACTGACACAAAGGAAGAAGTTGTTCTTCCTTCAAATCAAGAATCTTTAGATCTTAGGCCACGTGAATCGATTTATTATAGTCCTTTCAAACAATATCCTTGGTATTCTCAGTTGACAGAATTTCTATACAATACTGGTCTAAATTATTCGCCACCCCGAATACCATTTTACGCCATACCAAGAGGTTACAGACCTATGTTAAACATGTCTAGTGAATCATCCATGTTTTCTACATCTCCAGAAACATATTTGTATGCTCGTATGTCTGTTCCTGCAGGATACTAGTCACTTTCTGGTACTTTTTTAGGAGCAGATCCTTCTCCCGACAAAATTATATCATCACCTAGTCCAAATGAATCATATACTGAAAATTTGAATGCAGAACAAGTTTACATGATGTCTAGAAACATTCCTAACCCTGACCCTCAAGGTAGTAATTTACTGCCTAGGGGCATCCTCAAGGTAGTAATTTACTGCCTAGGGGCAACCTCAAGGTAGTAATTTACCGCTTGGGGGGCAACGTCAAGGTAGTAATCTACCGCCTGGGGGGGAACCTCAAGGACATTACATACCTCAAGGACAGTACGTACCTCAAGGCCAGTACATACCTCAAGGACAATATCAACCTCAAGGGAAGTACTCAGTTCAGGGTCCTCAAACTCTTCAAGGACAGTAACCTATGCTAGGGAAATTGTATTTCAAAGGAAAACAACCTCCTTTAGGGCCACAGTTTTACCCGGAACAATAATTGTTTCAAGGAGGTGGGAATTATCCAGTTAATTATCAAACATATATTCCAAATTATCAACCTAGTTATGGTCCTTCTTATATATCACAACCTTCAATGGGACCTCAATATACCAGAGTAAATACGGTGTGGGATTCTTCACAATTTCAACAGAATTTACAACCAATAACCTATAATCAACCTGGTTAGCCAGTTGGTTATAGTTAAATCCAGAAACCTATCCAACCTACGGTTCCAGTTATACCACAAGTATCTATACCTAGTATAGTTCAATAACCTGGTCCGAGTACACCAAGAACTCCACCTCAAACTACTGCACCCAGTTCTTTTCAAAATACCACACCTATCCCTGGATTATCTGCAGCTCTTTTTTCTATAGCCCCTCAAGTATCACAACAACTCCCTGAATTTTCTGCACCGCAACCTAGACCCACAATCTAGATTACTGTTCAAATGCCTGTAGGGAAACCTCGTAAAAGTGCTATTATAACAAGTCAACCTTAGTTTGTTTATCATCCATATCAAGGGAAATATCAATATGGACCTGTAGCACAAAATCCAGTATACCAGCATCAACCGTACCCTGGGTACACGTATCAAATACTAGCTCAACCCCAGTATGGTCCGGCTAATCCTGGTCATCCAAGAGGCATTCTGATTCAAAATGCACAGGCTATTACTGGATATCCTGGGTATCCTCCTCCTGGTACTGGTATAGTTCCACAAGGTTATCAATTTACTCAGCAGGACCCAAACTATCGGTTGCCATTCATAGAAAATTTGGATTTACCTGATTTATCATGCATTACAAATGATCCGATGTTTTATCTTCTATATTGGCTGCCAATGCCAAAACATTTGCCCAGTGATATCCCTATGTTTGAAGGTAAATCAGGAGAGGACCCTTCAAACCATGTCATGACTTACCACCTCTAGTGCGCATCCAACTCTTTTATTGATGATTCTATTCTATTACGACTTTTTCAGAGAACACTCATAATTTTAGCTACAAAATGGTATATTGAACTACAACGTGGATCATTCAACAATTTCAATGCATTAGAAACATCTTTCTTAACCCACTTTCAATTTCCAGTCAGATATGACAATGGCACAGAACTATTAACTTCATTTAAACAATCTACGTCTATGTACATATCAAATCACATAAATTAATGGAGACGTAGAAGACGTTTAGTGAAAGTTTTTATTTTGGATCAAATCTTGGCAGAATGGTTCATCAAATAATTACTTCCTAAGATCACTGAAGATGTGGCTAAGGGCAGCATTGTTACCGAAGAATAGGTCATTGCTCAAGCTCAGTATTTGGACTTTGTATACACATAGTCTGGTACTTTGTACAAAACAATTCTTGATTTACCATGTCCTGGTCAGATAACTGCAACTCCTTCAGGGTCTTATGCTACTGATGGTGTAATTATTTTAGTTAGTGTGAATAAAAGTAAGAATAAGTCTTCAAAAACTACTTCTCCTATCATAAATTTACCATATTCACCAAAAGTATATTATTCCCTTGAAACTTTTGCCGACATTCAAGTTGTAGATTCATCTATAGCTAAATATAAAAGCGGTAATAAGAAGAAAGGAAAGAATAAAAGTAAACAGACTTCATCTCCCAAATAGAAAACCAAAAAGAATGAACCATCTGATGATAATTCAAAACCTTGTTATCCTTGTCTTATCTGTGATGAGCATCACTTTACAAAAGAGTGCCCACATAGGTCCGAGGTCTATAAATTCGTCAAAGGTTCACCCACACCTTTTGTTTTGAAGGATCCTTTTCCTACTCAAGATAGAAAAATGATAGGATCTTCTTTGAACTCATCATTGGACATTTTGATGATGTCTCAGGTAATGTTTGCGACATGATTGCAAGACTATGGAAGTAAAAATCCTATAACTGGTAAAGAGATCAAAAATTCTAATTCAACACCAGCTACATCTCCTTCGGTTTATGATCTACTTCATATCGAGAAACCTAATATTTATTTAGTAATTAAACCACCTGCTAAAGGTGTACTTCAAAAATAAACTTTCAATCCACATGCCAGAGATGCTCAGAACCAGAACATTGTTGAAGACTTCGCAATTTCCCCTTCAGCAATGTCGGCCTTAGAAGTGCTACAATCATGTCTAGCACAAAGGAAATTACTTCTATCAGCGATTGGAGCTATATATCTTCAGGATTCAAACCTTATGGTCTTCGATTTAGAAAAATTTACACCAAGACTCCCTCATCATATGGCTTTTTAGATTCCAGTATTTGTAAAAAATACACGTTGCTTTCATATTGTAATTGATGAGGGGGCATCGGCATGCATAATGTCGTTAAAATTTTGGAAATCACTTGGTTCACTGACACTTCACCAATCTCCAACAATTCTAAAAGCTTTTCATGGAAGAGGATTCCATCCATATGAAATTTTACAGGATCTACCTATAGAGGTTGAAGGAAGAACTATTAATATAGATGTGGAAGTTGTTGATGCCCCTCTAGATTACAACGTTCTTCTAGGTCGAAGTTGGTCTTATGCTATGACTGTTGTCGTGTCATCCATATTTTGGTTAATCATGTTTCCTCATGAAGGAAATATTGTGAAAATCTATCAGCTAGCATACTATTCTTCTAACCCAGATTCTACAAATAGTATCCAATATGTTGGAAAATCGACTATCTATTATGAAGATGTTGGGGTAGGTTTAATAAAATATTCCACTTTAATGGGAAATTTTTCTATGCCTCCACCTAACGTACATCATACTATTGCTAATACCAATATGATTACATTAAGAACTATTCCATTTGATGTTCGTTGGATAGTGCCTTCAGAGTCACAAATGGATTATTTCAATGGCGAGATGCCTTTGAGTCCTTTTGAGATAGCATATCAAACAGTCCATTCATTTTATAATAAAATTTCAACTAATTCCGATCCAATAAATGTGATCAATGAAGAATATTCTTCACTAGCCTTGACATCAATTTCCAATCCTTTTCATCAAGTGTTTCATACTGATGAAAGTATTTGTGAATTCTTGTCTATGGATGAATTACCTTGGGATGATATACATCATAGATCATCATTTTTACCTGAACTTGATAGATTCAAAAATTATTTTTCATCTATTTTTACAATTGACTATGTCAAGGAACCTCATATTCCAATATCAAGTACAAATTTGGATTCTGAGGTTAATTTGGGAAACATTTCTTCGACTATTCCTTTTGACATATCAGTTAAACCTAGAGTTGTTGAAAACATTCATATAGGCGCTTCTTATACAATGGATGATATTAATACATATAAAGCCCTATTTCAATAATTCCGTGACATTTTTTCCTGGTCCTATGAAGAAATTCCAGGAATCTATCCAAAGATTGTCGTTCATGAAGTAACAACATACTCAGATGCTAAACCTATTAGACAAAGATTACGTCCAATACATCCATGAAAAGCTACTACTATTAAAGTTGAATTTGAAAAACTACTGTGATCAGGTTTTATTTATATGATCCCTTCAATAGATTGGGTATCTAATATAGTTCATGTTACCAAGAAACAAGGAACTATAAGAGTATGTGTCGATTATAGGGATATTAACAAAACTTGTCCAAAAGACAATTATCTGACCCCCTATATCAACCAAATCATTGATGATTGTGTCGCAAATGAAATGTTTACATTTATTGATGGATTTTTTTGATACAATCAAATAAACATACTCCCTGTTGATCAGCCAAAAACAACATTTATATGTCCTTGGGGAACTTTTTCTTATTGCAAACTAATTTTTGGATTAAAAAATGCTGGTGCAACTTTTCAAGCGGCAATGTCTTATGCTTTTCATGACATCAAACATATTGTGCAACCTTATCTGAATGATTTTCCTGCTCACTTATTATACATGGAAGATCATCCTACTCATTTATGAGCGATTTTATGAGATGTAGGCATTACAAGATTCATTTGAATCCACACAAATGTGTTTTTTGTGTGTAATCTGGACGATTACTAGGATGCATTGTTTTGAAGGCTTGCATTACTTTTTATACCTAGCAGCCTTCGGTTCCACCATTGGAATGGTTCTAGTTCAAGAGGACGAATTTCACAATGAACATGTGATTTACTATCTAAGTCGAAATCTGAATCCCATTGAAATTAAATATTCACATGTGGAGAAATTGGCCTTGGCAGCAGTTCAAGCTATCCAAATATTTTGTCATTACATATTGTTACGAAAAATGACTGTGATATCTAATTGTAACCTAAAGATGTACATTTTGACAAAACAAATACTCAGGGGGAAATACTCAAATGGATTGTCATCCTACAAGAGTTTGTTTTGGAATTCGAAAAATCTAAATCAAAGAAATCACTGGTGTTCACAGAACTTATGTATGAGTTTCCCAATACTGAGATAGAAACTGTGGTAGAGCATCCCATTGCAGATGAATCTTTGTTTCTTATCAGTACGTTAGATCCATGGTATGGAGATATCATCATTTATCTTCAGACCCAAACCTTTTGCCCAGAAATTTCACGATCAAATCGACGAAGGATCTGTTACCATTCATAGCAATACAATATTGTTGGAGACACACTTTATCATGAAGGTGAGGATTCTATTTTTTGATGGTGTATAGCTCATGAAGAATACTAAAAGGTTTTAAATGATTGTCACTCTGGAGCATGTGGTGGTCATATGTCTAGGTATGCCACAACCCAAAAGATATTGCACGCTGGTTATTTTTGGTCATCATTATTTAAATATTGTATTATCACGGTCCAAAAATGCCACAATTGTCAAATATTTGATCGAAAAATGTGTGCGCCTCCAACTCCTCTTCACCCTATGATTGTTGTTGGTCCTTTTGCGAAATGGGGCATTGATTTCATTACATGTAACCCTCACTCGGTGAGGGGGTATGTGTGTATTATTCTCGCTGTAGATTACATTACCAAATGGGCTGAGGCGATACCTACATTTGCAGCAGATGGAAAAAATGTAGCTACGTTCATATTCAATCATGTGATTTCCCGTTTTGGTGTACACCAAGCTATTATTACTGACCATGGGAGTCATTTTTGAAATATAATGATGACTGAACTTTCTGATCAACTTTTCCTGTGCCATGATAACTCTACTCCATATTACCCGCATGCTAATGCTTAGGTTGAAGCCGTAAATAAAGTTTTAACCACCATGATTAAATGGATTATAGGCACTCATAAATTGAATTGTCACACCATGATTTTTTCAGCACTATGGGCATACCGAACCTCAACAAAAACTGCTATAGGGTTCACTCCTTTTCAACTGGTTTATGGTTTAGAATTTTTGTTACCTATTGAATGCAAAACACTGTCACTCCAATTAGCCATAGTGTTACCACCAATTACTTTTGAAGAGGAAAAATGTTTTTTTTACTTATCACAATTAGATAACACTCAATGCACCTTTGCATTAGCAGCCGAAGCTCATAAAAGACACGTTAAAGCTTAGTATGATCAAAGTGTTATGCCTCATGTTTTTTCAGAATATTACCTAGTCTTAGTATATGATCAAGCTAACGATAAGCTAGGATCTGGGAAATTTGAACCAATGTGGCATGGTCCTTACATTGTCAGGCGAGTGCTTGCAAAAGGGGCTTATGAATTGATTGATTATGATGGGTTCTCTTTAGATAAACCCAAAAATGGACTTTATCTGAACAAATATTATGCTTGATTCTCATGTGAAGTCTCACTTGTATATTAGTTATTTTTCTTAGAATGCCTTAGATTAGATAAGTGTGCCTAGTTTAAGTTTTATTTTACTACTATCACTTCTTATATTCATTACTCTTAATATTGCAGATGTGAACATCCCTTCAAAAGTACATTGGTTTTTCTGATGGTGCATTTCATAGTACATGGAATATTTATTCCGCAGCTTGGGTTATATATTCACCCACTGATGAGTTAGTTTCTATGCATGGGGTAAGCCTTGGTCAAACAAAAAATAATATTACATAATGTAGCATCGTTACTGAGTTACTATCTGATGCCATTTAATTTGGTATTCAACGTTTTATCATTAGGTTAGATTCTGAACTCATTGTATTACATTTAAACAGAGTATACACAATTAAAAATCCATTTTTATTGAGATTATTTTTTAAGGTTCGTCTCCTGGAAAGGCAATTTGATTACATCGAATATCAACACATTCCAAGAAATTTAAACATATTGGCTGGTGCATTGGCTAATTGTGTTATAAATAGACATTTGCAACTTTAAAACAGTAAACCAAAACAACATTTGATATATGTTGAACAAGATAGTCAGAGAAAATAGTAATATCATAGATAGGAGTTTTTGTTTTCAAAAAGTATTCATCGTCTGTGATCATAGGTTTAAAAACCTTACGATATGAAAGATACTGATACAAAAAAACAAAATATTTCAATCCATGATGATCATCCACTATCTGTGGTGATGATCATGGCAGTAGACTATCGTCTGTGCCACCTTGCGCAGGAATCTCCTAAATTGGCCTGGAACACGAGTAACATGTCTCTAGAGCTTGAGAGTAATATCATCTGTAGATGTCTCAGGAATGTCTATAGTCAACCTCTCCAGGTTGTGTTCCATGTCAGTAAGGATTTCTATTGCCTGATCCTATGGCTGTGCTATAGCCTCACTTTGTTTCCTTTCAAAGCGACGGAGTGTAGCTGGCTCTCGTGGACCAACATCTGCATCTAAAATTTTGTTATCAGTATAGGACGATTAAAAAAAATAAAATTAGAGTTAAAACACGTCAAAATGATTCACTTATCTGATTCTTCCCATTGTGCCCCTAGAGGTAAGGACATCTCGGGATCACCTCTAAAATCTATTCCTGCATAAGGGAAATCTTCAATTGTGAATATTTGGTCTTGCAGCCACATAAAATACACAGGAGTAAATAGAACCACCGTATTTCCATCACCCCCATGGAAAGCCATCAATGTAACTCATTGTACCATACGAGGTTATCTAAGTTCACCACGATCTACAGGAATAAGTTGAGGGGCGAGGAATGGAATCCTCTCCAAAGCAAAAGAAATCAGGATGGTGCCATACCCAAAGTTTTTCAACTTTTCATTATTTTCTCTGGTCAATTGGACTTTCATGTTGGCCAATACCCCTTCGCACCAGTTGAAAATGGTGCCTCTGAAACATTTGACTATGGTCTGCATTTGAGACTTGGTGGCCACATGTGGAGCCATGCTTCCACACAACCCGGTCACTGTGAATGCAACTAATTTAAGAGCAAGTCGCAAGATAGTCTTTATATCAATATGATTATCCTTTGGATTTTTTGTCTCACTACAAAAATCTTGCTTGTAACTAGCAACAGGTAGGTCACCCTGCTGAGCTCCAAACAAGGAAATGTGCTCTCCTCTTTTGGACAAACCAATGAGAAAGTAAATATCTTTGACCTTGAGTTCAAGCTGATGATTGCCAATGATAAAGAACTGGTCTTGAACATCCCATTTGTTCACCAACCATGTCATCAATTCCACCTATGCCCTCATTCCTTAAATTTCCCAAAACTTATACAATCCACAATTTCTCAGCACACGCATTGTGGCTGGATCATTCATAGTTGCATTGTCTACATCTTCGTTCTCACATTCTCTCCACTCTAGAATTGTGGAATAGTCTGCAAATGGACACATTTGAGGATTAGAAACTTTTAGAGTGGGAAATTTTAACCATTTTTGTGAGAAATTATCAATTTTCATTTAGTCACGGCGCCTCCGCAGTTTTTATGCAAAGAAAGTGCAAACGTCCACATGGGATCTACATGAAAATTGTGGTAGCCCGATAATTTTCCCTTAGGAAAATTATCGAGGTCCGCAAGTAATGCATGTATGACCCGCGCACCCCCAAAATTGGAATTTTGAACATAATTTCTCCTCAAAAAATGATTTTAAGCCTAAAAAGAGAATTGAATCAGATAGAAATGAAGAGAAGAGTGTTGTCGACTACTTGGTTCTGACGAATCTAGATTTGAGTGGCCGGTTCTCCCGTTATCAACTCCAGAACTTTTTCTTCCAAAAGCTCTCAATTTACAACTCTGAAGACAAAAGGTGAAAATGAATTTACTAAAATCCTTTTTATAATTTTTTTGAATGAATAAAATATTATATTTTATTCATTTTCCACTTTAAAAAATTATTTTTCAATGTTTTTACTTATTGGAAATAGGTATGTTTAATCTTTTGAGTTTTTGTGCAGAATACATATTTCTCTGGTGAAAGAATTATTTTGATGATGAGTACACTTTTATCACTTTTTTGGGCTCTTGAAAATTACGAAAAAGAAAAACCCTAGAGTTCTCTTTTAAGCCCTTTTCAGGCTCTCTAAACATGAAAATATCGCCGAGTACTTGACTATTCAAACTCGTTAAAGGAAATTAACAGTCGTCCTTTCAATATAAGTTTACCCCTTTTCCGAACTGAAATGTACTATTTACAAAAAAGGTATACGATGACTAATCATGGTCGATAGAGTTATCTCTTGTATTATTTTATCCTTTTTTGGGCTTAAGAGACTAAATTTATGAAAAATTACACCCACGGAGTTTTCTTATGCTTTTCTTCTGAATCCCTAAAACTGAAAAAGACCGAGTTTATCCTATAGTGGACTCGTTAAACTTAACAGTAAAAGACATGTCATTTACAAACAGGAACGAGCCACTCCTTATTAGGGTTTTATTTTAATACTAAGATGGAGTCATCCGAAGGATGAGCTTACATAACAAGAAAATGTTATCCTCCTCAAGCTTATAAAAAATAAATAGGTACTTGCTAGTAATGGTGGGGGAAAAGAGAGAAGATGAATCCAATTGTCATACATTATTTTTAAAAGTATACCACTCTTGAATACGACACTTTTTCACACTCGTACCTGATTTGGGAAAATCCTTTGTATAAAATTCAATCAAACCACATTGAAAGTCTTTAGCTGATTACTGGGTAGTAGCTTTAGGTCAATTTTCACCAAACCATCTGCAGTGTCACTATGTTTTCAAGAAAACAGTTCTAATAAACCATGCATTGCAAAAATTTGTCTCCATTCACGTTGACCATCCCTAAGTCATTCCTTGCAAATATTTCTTCAAAAATTGATCTAAATGGTTTCGTGTCATGGGCTTTCCTACGACAAGTCCCTTTCTATTGACGATAACACATCATCTAGAAAGTTGATCTAGATTCCTATCAGTCGCCTGGGATTGGCATGCCCTAATGACAGGTTTCTTGCCTTCGACGACAAGTTGCTTCATTGACCTTCCATCAAATGATTCCGTGAAGTGTTCGACTGCAAATCATTCATTCACACTTTGTGGATTATACTGTGTAATTTTAGATCCATTATCATTATTGGTGGTTTATCTCACACTTGTTAACAGTCTACATCATTGACTGGTAATCAAGTGGTTTCTACCATGTTCGACTTTGACAGAATCAATCGTATAGATAGATTCATACTAGTTCGGGAAGTGGAAATCAAGACCCTGGATCTAGTTTCCACCATTCAAGCTGCAAGGAGTTTTATTATTTATGATATAGTAGACTACTTATAACAGATGGCTGCGCCCATACTATGTCTACTTTTGATGTAATTTTAAAATCATTTTTGTACCAGAACATTTAGTTAGTTTTGACATGATTATGGGAATGCGTACCTCAGTGATGATATACATATATATGTTTGCATTGAATTTTTTTAAAGGTTTTTGATTGGTATGTCCGCAATCCAATTCTCGGAGTGATGAAGCACTTCACTCTTCAGAACTGCCTCAGACTTCACACTTTAGGGGGCAATCTGTTACACGTTATTTTTTCACATTGAAATTTAACTGTCTGTATAGGTTCATCACTACCTATATTTTTCTCCCTTAAAGGTCAAAAATCTAAATCTCCTAAACCAAGTCTTGGAATTGGAGAAAAGCTTATTAAAACCCTAAAAATACTAACTCCGCACTTTTCGTAGCCCTTGCCTGTAGATCCATAGATATTTTTTCTATAGCATGCGGCATATCCCGCACGTTCTGCTTATAAAACCTACGGACCCCCGTAAAAGGTAAAATAAAGGAGAAAGTAAGTTCTAGAATCTTAGTTGGTCGAATATTCTCCCAACTGGAAGCTTCTAGAAGCACGTTCAGTTCGAGCTTCATCCCTCCACTCATGGAGCTCTATCCCTTCATTCATGGAGTTTATCCCTTGGTATTTGGAGCTCAAATCCATTCATGAGAGGAATCCATCCCCATCTTCATGGAACTGAAACTACCTCCATTTCCCTATAAATTGATCTCATGTTTCAATCTCAAGGGTAGATTGTATATGGTAGCTTGAAAACACACATATGGTAATTGATGAAGAAATTCTTAAGGGAGAATACCCTCTATACTAGTCATCCTTGGTATGAGAATGATCACACACTCATAACTATAACTTCATGCTAGTTTGGAGAGAATAAGGCTTGTCAAATTGAGAGGAATGGTTGTTTAGGACCCCAAAAGAAACTGTATAACATCAAGGTGAAAGGTTGCAAGATTACCTCTTTTATACAAGCTAATACAAACGGATTCCATTTTCTCATTGAATTTTTCATGTATCTATTTGAGTAATTCAATAATTAGATTCCTTGATCACTAAGATAGATTAGTGTTTTCTCAATTATTATATCTTGCAGGTGCTTTTGATCCTTTTATCTCTCTTTGATTGCAGGTTTCATATGCTGAAGTGACCTCTTTTGGAGTGACTAGATAGAAGATTACAGCAAGCATTGAACTTCAGGTAGGGGCACGTCCTCGTACTTTGTTATTAATAATTTTGAATCACAAATGGTCTAGAGAAAATGTTTTGCATTTGGTTGTTTGTTTCTAGATATCCTTAGGATACTAGGGAGATCATTCTTGTCTGCAAGAAGGATTTATCCATGTAACACGAGGAACTAGTTCAAAATGTTTTACAAAATCTAAATTCATCCATGAAAGTAATGAAGTATTTATCTCCAGGAATCTCATTGACTCCCATTTCAACCAATATTCCTTTTACTTCCTCTATTTTTAAATCACTTTCTAAAGTTTAACCAGTAATTGAAACATTTCCATATTTAGGTGAGTATTATTTTAATTCTAAAAAAAAATCAATGGTTAAGAGATCCAAGAAGAGAAACATGATTCTCTTGAGACAGTTCCAGAATTGATTTGGCAAGATTAAGGATATCATAAAGATAAATAAAAGGAATCAACCAAGCATCTTGGGGATTTTTTAACCTATACTTAGCATATAGTTGGTGAGTTATCTGAAGAGTAAGAAAAAAATTTGAATAAGATTAAGGAATTGGAGACAGAATTGGAAAAAAGTAAATTATTCAATGAGGAACAATGGAAAACTCATTCCGTGGTTCTTAGAGAGGGATTTTATTTAAAGATTCAACAGATGGAGGTAAGGAATAATTTGGTGAAGTCAAATTTAGATAAAAAATGGCAAGCAAAATTGGTAGATTTAGATAGCCAATATGCTAAGAAAATTAAGGTTTTAAATAAATATCGAGATAGCTAGATCATAGTTCTTAATGAAGAACCGGTTATCAATCTAGAAAATTTTTACATAACATAGAAAGAAAAAATCATATCTCTGTAGCAACAATAAAAAAAAAATATAGGAGATTGTTGTAAGTATCGATGTACTCAAGGAACAAGCTTTATAGGTCAATCAACAATTAAAAGGAATATAAATTAATTTTTTTAAACAAATCAAAAAATTCTATAGATTCTTTATGGAGTTAGTGTCCCTCACTCATAAAATTGAATCATTAATTGAAGAGGAAAAAATTATGAGTGACATGTTTGATTTGTTTTGTGATTGGGAACAAAATTTTAATCCTCAAAATATTGTAAAGCTTTCCAACAAAGATAAAAATCTTATGTTTTCTTCATTAAATAAGAGATAATCAAATAGCAAGGAAATCCAGGAATGGATTGAAGAGATTGTTTGACTCAGTGATTCTGTATGGGATATTGGATTGGATATTACTTAGGAATTTGACATGCCTCAACCCAAATCTCTAAGAAAATCATTGCCAACGATAATAAATCAACAATAAATTGAGGAGAAAATATCATATGATGAATAAATCATTAAGGAAATTAGTGTATGGGATTAATATTCTATTAAAAAAAAACGAATTTCCTTATGAATAGATGAAAATAATATCGAAATTTTCATCAAAATACAATAAAAATAAAAGGTATTTTAAGAATATTATGTCTAGGTGTTAGAACAATATTGAAAATTTCATTCCAATCCATTTCTCGCAAATTTCTAAAAGGTTCTTAGAATGGTCTGAATTCATTAAAATAAATGCTCCTCAGAAGATTCTAGTCGACTCAACTCAAGTGTGTCACATACAGGAGGAAAACTAAATGGCCTACCCAAAAGACAAGGTGAATGTAATGAACTAATAGTATTTGAATTTTGTTGTTACTTTTATAAGAGAAAGTCCTTCAGATTTTCTATATTTATAAAAAAAAATATTATCCTACTTTTATTTTTATATTTATACAACCCTTTGTTGATAAATCCATTAGGGAAACAAATTTAGGGTTTTCTTGAATCGATTTCTCTTATTATGACATTATCTTGTTAATTTTACATATTAGTTCTTCTTCAAATTGTCTTGTTCTTATCATTATGACTAATGTCACTCAATGAAGATCACAAATGAAAGAGGACACAATATGTAGGAACTCGGCCAGGGAAAAACCATTAGGAAGGAGAAAATCCAGTCAAACTCTTCCACTGGTAGATTCAAATTAGATTGATACAAAGAAGACCCTTTTGAGAAAAACATATATTGCCTCCATCCACCAATTTAACTTTCATGTAATGATATTATTCCTTCAAATCAACTTAATTCTTCTCCTCCAAGAATTTTGGTTTGTTCTACATTTCTCAGGCTCGACATGTATCTTTGGCCACATAATAATTATTAATTTCTTTCACACGTGTTGTATAATCTCGACTTCCAAATATCTTGTTCTTATGTATGATAATTCTTTCCTTGTGATGATAAATAACTTTGTTCTTGGACTTCTTCATACTTGTTATTGCAGATTAAATTTTTTAATTGAATCCTTCCAAAACAGGTCGATTAGCATGGATATATATATATATATATATATATATATATATATATATATATATATATATATATATATATAGTGGTTGTTTCTTCATCATAAGGTCGAGCTGACAGAGTATTTGAGGCTAACTTCTTAAGTGACGAAGCCGAATTGATGGAGGAAAAACAAGATGCATAAAATAATTGTATTTCTTGAGTTTAAGGAGCCTAAGAAGGATTTAGAATATAATGATAATAACAGTGAATCAAGGCATAAACCTAAAAGCCTACAATGGAGGCTTTTACCTATTGACCAATGACTCAAGCATGAAACCCATGCTTTAATAAGTTAATTTTATTTTACAATAAAATTTATTTTTACAAATAATATTATGAAGAATGACACTAGTTACTTTCTTCAACACTCCCTCTTAACTATGGAGGTATTCATAATTACATATATACATAGGTACAACAATGAAATCAAAATAATATACTCTACAAAGACTCATAACACACATTGTGCTACACATTAGATACTTGACCAAGGTATCTAACCAGTTGGGACTAAGGTGTGTTCCAAGCTTTAGGCACTATAGTTACCATCAAGATTCAACTCTAACACCAAACCAAAGATTTGGGTATCGTATCCAAGGTCAGAGTTGCACAAGATCAATGATACCCTCCCTACTTTGGGATCTAGACATCAACACAAGATGACCAAATGTCCTCCCAAGAATATTTTTGCCACAAGATGCTTAATCTCTCCCTATCAACTAATTTAGATATATCCACTAGTCCAAGCATGCTTCCAAGATGTTCAAATTTCTTATGCAGAGATCTACATGTAAAATTACAACCCCAATTAGTAAAAAATTTTAAAAATATATACACATTGGCAAAAAAATTTAGGGTCTTCAAATATTCTGATGTTCCTTAGACCATCATCAAATTATACAAACATATATCTTTGAAATATTTCTTCATCAACTTTTATAGCAGCACCAAACTCGGCCTTAAGAATTCTTCCAGAACATCCAAGTATTATTTACAAATTTACCACTCATGAATATCTATCTGTAATTCTTCAGCCATGATATTTACTCCTTCTTCAAGGTATTTATTATAGTTTTGACATTATTCCCTCCCTCTCAACTAGGGAGATATACACTTTCTTTCATCCAAGCTCCCTCTCAACTTAGGGAGATTAAAAAGTTCTTTTTCTTATCATCAAAGAAACTTAAACCTTGCAAAGCTTCATTTTCTTTAGGAGCATTATTCTTTGTTGTGGAAAAAAGGTCATATAGTCATATTTTATGTGATAATAATTCTTACAACTCCCTTTATCTATCATGCTCATCATTATTATCAAGCCATCTTCAACATCTAGAAATATTATGTACCTACAAATCTTCAACAAAAATTACAAATATATTTAAGCACGAAGTCAACTATATCATGTCATTACAATAAATAAAATCAAGCTTTAGACATCAAATACCTAAACCATATTAGGTTCATAGTCAACAAGGGTTGCGTCATTTATATTCTATACTTCAAAAACTTGCTAGAGTTTTTGTTGCAAACCTTAGATTCATTATCTAGAATCAAAGCCTCAAATATCAACAACTAAATCAAGTTAGAGATCCAATCATAACATTTTAAATACGGGGCTTCAATATTATGCCTTATAATTTCATGTCAAATTATACTATGGGTTGGTCACAAACCCTAGATTTATTAATAAAAATTGTATTGATTTTATTAATAAAATTAAGTTAACATACTAGCACTTCATATCTAGGGTTTCATTATTATTTCCTTATATCAATATTTTACTAAGGTTTTACCAAAAATCCTAGATACAAATATCAAACTCAAATTTTTTTTGTAATATTCCCAATTAGTCCTAAGCTAATGGGAATATTCATTTTTGTTTTGTTTTTTGTCTCATGAATAAAATTGTAAAGGAGGATCAATAAAACTCCTAAAAAACAAAATAAATCAATTCCACATGTGAACAAATCTAAATCTGGGCTATTTACATAAGCACACTTAGGTGTGAAAGAGGCTGGATCAATTGACCATGTCAACCAGGACCAGATCAACAACGTTGTTTAGATGCAATGAACCTCCTACATGCATAGCGCAATTTTAGTTGGAGGCTACACATGTGAATGGAGCTAAATCATTGAAATGGTTTAAGGTTTAGCAAGATTTCTATCTTATAAAAGGAAGAGGAGGACATTAAGAGGAGGTTGTTCATGATATTATATTTTTGAATATATTTTCTGCTTAGACATATATCATTCTCTTATTGCTTAGCTTAGAATAGTGTTGTTTAGCACTGGGTGTTCTTGATCGGGAACCCCACATCTTCCATTGAGAAGCTCTTGGAGGAGTCTTGCTAATCTTGTCCACTGTCAGGCATTTTGCCAAGCTACATCTTCCAACTACAATGCAGGTCCTGTTGAGGGTTTGGTTGTCCTTGTAAGTTGCAAAAAGTGGAGGATAGATCTACTCATATATAGGCCATTCTAGTGCCTCTTTTCAGTGGGAAAGCCTTCTATTCCCATGGCAAGAGAGTATTATAGCTTTGGAGCTGTATTTTCAGATCTTGGCATTGGGCCAAACCAGTACTAGAGCCTACCGTGCAGTTTTCCTTCCATAACTGCATTATTTTCAAGTACATAGTTGCAGGGTGTTGGGCATGCTTTTGGAGGAGAGATCTCTAGTGTTGGGTTTCTACCCTTCACTGTGGTGATCCATGGATTATAGATCTAATACATTTCATGTTCATATCTGATTTTCTTTTTCTTGTATTTACTTTAGAAAGTCTGAATATTACTACAGATCTGGAACTTTAGATCTCAGATATACTCCATGTACTTCACTTTTTGCTGAAAACCCCGAGGGGAATTTGTAGAGGAACTCATCTAGTGTACAAATCTGATATAGATCTAATATTTTGTACATAGATATGTTATAGATCTAAAATTTAATATACAACTGCTACAGCTCTTTGAAATGACACTGTCAATCCTTTGCAATCTTAATATATTGTTGCAGCACCTCACTGTGAGGGTTTCTTCATAAAAGTCTTCCATTTACCTCTTGTACATTGTAAATATGTTTTGATGATGTGCATGTAATTATTCAGCCTCCATATTGGCCTCCTACTACTGTTCAGTTAAACTGCGTTATTTTTACTACAGTATTGTTTGCACATTATTTTAGGGCCATTCTGGGGTGTATTTCAGCCATACTAGGTGTAGGAGGTATGTTTACCTCACCTAGAGAGATTTTTTTCTGATATCCTCTTGGATTTAGATCTTAAATTGTTAGATCTAAGGGATCCAAGAGTTGGTTTTCAAACCTGTAGCATACATTCTTGAAAAGTGCGTTTTTCAGGCATGCCTTGCTAAGCAGTCCCAATTGGGAATATTACAGTGGTATCAGAGCAATCATCTTGGCATAACCTGTGCTTTCTTCAAGAGCCAAAACCAATATGACTTCAGAAGAAGATAATTCTATTCTTTATAGAGAGGATAGGTATCGAAGAAGAAGACAGAAGAAATGTGATTACACAGAAGACAAAGAAAACAAGTGTGAAACCCCTTTATCTAAGAAGGTTAGAAAGAGAAGAGTTCTCTAACACTCTTTCTCAAGCTATTCATGAGCTGAAAGAAGAAATATAGGGAATGAGGAGGGAAAGACTTGCAGATCCCTCAAGAATATTTTCACATCAATAAGGCCCCAATACTTCTTACTATGTGTGTGAGCATTTAGCCACACAAACTGATCTACAATGTTATAACATTCCTACTTTATTGTCAAAAGAAGAAGGAGAAGGAGGAGCACCAAAGGAGGAAACTCTTGCTGATTATCTCCAAGAGTATGAATCTCAGTTAGAGATATTCAAAGAGCATCTCATTTTCTGAAAGGTCTGTCAACTTAAATAAGAAATGAGATCCAGTAGCTATAGTAGAAGAAGAGGGTGCATGCAGCACACTTTGGGTAGATTTTTTCTACCTACTTTTAATGGATCACCTGAGAACTCAGCCAAGTCTTGGGTAAGAAAGCTTGACACATATTTCTAGATACACCAAGTTTCATAAGAAGAAGCCATGAGAGTAGCAGCACTGCATCTTCAAGGTAAGGCTTATGCCTGGTGGCTATTTGAGTCCTCTTCCTTGAAAAATGTAAATATCTCTTCTTATGCAAAGTTCACTAGGAGGTTAGTGAAAATATTTGATTTGAAATATTCTGAAACTTCCTTGCGGGAGAAAATCAAGCCCAAGAAATCTAAATCTTTGCATGATTTGGAAGAATCCATAAAGCCAACTCCACTTCTAAACATTGTTGAAAGGGTTGAATATCTATTGCATGTTTTGCCAAAGGAAAAAGCCCCATTTCAGCAAGAAATATTTTCTCAAGGAGAAGACATGAGGGTTCCTTCTTCAATGGGAGATCAAGGAAAAGGGTCTCTTAATGATGATGCACTCTCCATTGATAAGGGGAAGAGAGAGTAGAGAAGATCCTCCAGCGCTATGACAACAGGTGGGATTCTATTTCTGTTGGGAAATGGAGATGAAGCAATTTATTAAACTAGAGGGACTCTTGCATCTTTGGAAGAAGTTCCAAGAAATATTACATATGGATAACATGAGTAGAATGTGTCTAAGATGTTAGAAAATGAGATAGAACAAAGGAGGGGTCAGAGCACTGACATAGCAAAGAATGAACCACTTTTTCATGAAAGAAAGAATGGAGAAAATTCTACAATCAGAAGCACTCTTGCATATTTAAGAGTGATACCACATTACCATGGGACTTCAACACAAGAAACAGAGATGAAATTGTGCAGTGGAAGCAAGGGTATGATGATCCCATGTGATTTGCGTGTGAGGATGAACCATGAGACATAATTATCATGTGGTAAACCACCTGGGAGACCACCTGATTCAGATTTGGTGCAATATGTCTCACATCTTGATGCTCCACTCATGAAGGGAGCATTATAAGACTACAATAAAACGTTGAGAGTGTTGAAGAAGCTCAAGGAGGATGGAAATATTTCCCCACCATCACCATAGTCCACTCTCTCATCTCATACTGCGCTAAGGAAGGAGGCTGCAATATTGGAAGATAACACCATCATGGGACAAGGAGGGAGATCCTTGAATATGAAAACTCAGATGTTCATCTCACTTGGAGAGAGATCTTCCATACATTATAGAAGATGGTGGCCACACATGCATACTTTGGCAAGACCAAAGGGTTTTTGGATAGATGATAACCTCCCATGGGGGACAAACTTCCAAGAACCTCCATCTTCATTTGAGTATGTGCATGTGCAAAGAGGGCAGCAAGGAAGGAATATCAACCTTCCATCATATACCTTTGGAATGGAGAACGCAAAGGAGGAGAATAATGGAAGGGACAACCTTCCAACACACACCTTTGGCATAGGAGATGTTAACGAGAAGGTCAACAACATGAAAGACGTTTCTGTTGGAACATCATCAACACTGTCATTGTTGAGCAGTGTATATTTGTATTGGAAATCCCAACTGCTAGTGGATTATTCCAAAGATCTTCACACATGTGTGATACTTGATGACCAACTACATGAAGAGGGCTACTTAGTCCAAGAAGGAGTCATCTATCATCATGGTAGGGTCTTCTTTTCAAGAGCTTCTAAGCTCAAGAAGACGATACTACAAATATCCTACAAAGAGTTCTGTTTCAGCCATATGCATTCCATGAGGATCTACAACATCATCATGAGGAGATTTGATTGGGAAGGCTTGAAGGAAGAACTATATCAGAATTTCCAAGAATGCATGAGCTATGTGGAGTTGGGGTAGCAACAAGACTCTATGATAGAGTTATTTCAGCCATCTCTTGCTATCTTAGAAGGAGGAGATAGATCCATACACCCCTCCACTTGTATAAGGAGAACCTTGGGTGAAGGACATACATATGTAAAACATGTTTCATTTTCTATTTGCATGCATTCTTTCACTATTTTTATGCAGCTCATGACTCCAAGGAGGAGTGATACATCTTGCAGATTTCATGGCAAACATCGAGCCACTAAAAATTCTAAACTTGGCCACTCCCTTGATGTGCAAAAGGGAATTTTCTTTCATGATGGGTGCTTCCCTAAGGCACCAAACATATCTCTCACCTTCAGCAATAGTGAGATGGCTTGGGCAGCAAGTAAGTGGTGGGAAAGCCACTTACCATATCTTGATTTGAGGTAGGCAGGGGATCCACTACGTTGGTACCATATGTGGAACTATGACCCACCTCTATATGCTCAAATATTTGTTTGCTTGTATGTAGTTTTTCTTCCATACCTTAATGATATAGTTGTACTTTTTATGGGGATGTATGGAGCAAGGATGGGAGGCATGTATGTACCACATGGGATGGAGACCCTCCATTTATCATATGCTACATGTTTCAGGGAGAGTATTGGTTCAGCCATGTTTGTTTCATGTGAGTTCTTGACTACTTGTGGGATGGAATTTGTACATCTCATAATGATATCAGAGAAACAATTCATGGGAGACTAGTTTGGTGAACACTCAGGTCATGGAGGAGGCTTATCACTTGATTGTGTCACCAATGGAGGAGGAAAGGAGTTGCAATACTCACCTTATCAGTTGATTGAGGACAAGCAACATTTTGGAGGGGAGGACTGTAATATTCCCAATTATTCCTAAGCTAATGGGAATATTCAGTTTTGTTTTGTTTTTTGTCTCATGAATAAAATTTTAAAGGAGGATCAATAAAACTCCTAAACAACAAAATAAATCAATGCCACATATGAACAAATCTAAACCTAGGCTGTTTACATAAGCACACTTAGGTGTGAAATAGGTTGGACCAATTGACCAAGTCAACCAGGACCAAATCAATAGTGTTGTCTAGATGCAGTGAACCTCCTAGACACAGTGTAGTTTTAGTTGGAGGCTACACATGTGAATGGAGCTAAATCATTGAGATGTTTTAGGGTTTGGAAAGATTTCTATCTTATAAAATGAAGAGGAGGACATCAAGAGAAGGTTGTTCATGATATAATATTTCTGAATATATTGTCTGCTTATACATATATCATTCTCTTGTTGTTTATCTGAGAATAGTGTTGTTTAGCACTGGGTGTACTTGATCGGGAATCCCACCTCTTCCATTGAGAAGCTCTTGGAGGAGTCTTGTTGATCTTATCCACTATCAGGCATTTGGCCAAACTACATCTTCCGATTACAACGCAAATCCTGTTGAGGGTTTGGTTGTCCTTGTAAGCTGCAGCAAGTGGAAGCTAGATCTACTCAGATGTAGGCCATTCTAGTGCCTCATTTTAGTGGGAAAGCCTTCTATTCCCCTGGAAAGAGAGCATTATAACTTTGGAGCTGCATTTTAGATCTTGGCATTAGGCCAAACCAGTACTATAACCTACAACACAATTTTCCTTCCATAACTGCGTTATTTGCAAGCACACAGTTGTAGGGTGTTGGGCATACTTTTGGAGGAGAGATCTCTAGTGTTGGGGTTTTTCCCTTCACAGTGGTGGTCCATGTATTACAGATCTAATCCATGTCATGTTCAGATCTGATTTCCTTATTCTTGTATTTACTTCAAAAATTCTGAATATTACTGCAGATCTACAACTTTAGATCTCATATATACTCCATGTACTTCACTTTTTGCTCAAAACCCCAAGGGGAATTTGTAGAGGAACTCATCTAGTGTATGGATCTGATATAGATCTAATATTTTGTACAAAAAAAATTTCTAGATCTGAAATGTAATATACAGCTGCTACAACTCTTCGAGAAAATGTTGTTAATCCTTTACAATCTTAATATATTGTTGCAGCACCTCACTGTGAGGGTTTCTTCATAAAATTCTTCCATTTACCTCTTGTACATTGTATGGACCACATTATAATTTTTTTTTGCTGATGTACATGTAATTATTCAGCCTCCATATTGGCCTCCTACTGTTGTTCAATTAAATTGCGTTATTTTTATGCAGTATTGTTTGCACATTATTCCAGGCCCATTATGGGGTGTATTTCAGCCATACTAGGTTTGGGAGGTTTGTTTACCTCACCTAGAGAGATTTGTTTCTGATCTCCTCTTGGATTTAGATCTTATATTTTCATATCTAAGGGATCCAAGGGTTTTTTTTCAATCCTGTAGCATACATTCCTGAAAAATACGTTTTTCAGGCATGCCTTGCTAAGCAGTCCCAATTGGGAATATTACACAATTTTTGACAAGGCTAGGGTTTCAATCATACGGAAGCACATACACCTAGGATTTATTTCATAGGATTTTATATTAGCTATTATAAGGGTTTTTTCATAAACCCTAGTTCACCAAACCCTAAAATCTAGGGTTTTAAAAATCACCAACAAACCCTAAAAGGTTAGGGTTTCATAACACCAACAAAACATAAACATCAAGAGAGTAAGATCTCATCATAGGTTCTAGACTTTATCAACAAACCCTAAGTAGACTATGGTTTCTTTATTATTCTCAACATACCATATGCATAAAAAATCTAGGGTTTTGTAGAAAACCCTAAGGGTTAGGGGTTTACTAAAGTAAAAAATAGAAAATATAGCAAGGTTGATTTAATAAAAATACTAATCACCTTAAAAAATAATATTAATGATTCAAAATCCTAGACATGAAAGAGTTAGTAATATAGAACCACTTTTAAAATGATTGTACCTTGTAATACGAATAAGATATTTTACAAACCTTTATACATACCTTGAGTTAATCCTTTTAAAAACTTGGTAAGGTTTCCTTAATGAAGGGCTCCTAAATTATGTCATTATCTTCATGGTTTATCTCGTTATGAGTCAACTTGTGCTTAAGGATCCAACTTGATTTAATAGGACACCATTCTACAATGTTTATTCACATGCATAAATATATATGTGTAGGATAGTGTGATGATTAATTGAGTTTTTCATTATCCTATTAGAGATTGGATTTCAAGGGATCTTAAGTACAAACCCTTACTATTTCTAAAGGGAAGCGTGTTAAGAAAAATAAATATTTAATTCTTGTTTTGTAAGGAATTGTCATAAACCCTATATTGCTTATAAGCCCTAGGAATTATGAGATAGGGTTTGAAAAAGAAATGAATCTTTCATATATATACTACATAGGTTTTAAAATCCTATATATTCACAACCTTTGAGATAATAAGATATTGCTAACCTAAGAAAATAAACATTACATACATGCCTCGATATTACGTACCTTTGACTTTGATGTTTCATTGAGCTTGTTGCTATTTCTAGAAAATTGAAAACGCATTGTCAGATTACAAAAATATAAGGAATTATATCAATACTTACTTGAGTTGCAAGGTTTCCTTCAGCTTGCTGGTGAAATATGCTAGATGCTCCTTTAGACTGTAGTGGAATATTTTAATATTCTAAGTCAATTATTGTTATATACTAATTCCATATTTTAGATAAAGGTGTTGAGCTTGCTAAACAAGTTCTACAAAATTTTCAACTGCTATATATAGTAAGATGTAGAATTTTTTACAAGTACTTTTATTTTGACTTCTCTTTATACTGATATAGATAAATTTTCCATAAGGATTATGGGCCTTATTTTTTTTCAACGCTCCTCAAATTGCAATATGGATGGACTTTAAATGTCTCACGGAATTAGATTTATCAGAACTGTCGAACACATGAGATCCTTCCAGGTTGGGTTTTATGTAACTATTGAAGCTTAGTCCTTTTATACATATATATACTCATATTCTCATCCTTTTTCCACAGGGGTCTTGGCTCCATTTATTTTCAGGTGACTGTAACTTTGCAACATTATTATAAATGTTTTTGAATAGTTCAGTCTTAGTTCATTTCTTTTCAGGCTTTAAGGACTTCCTTTCAATCCTCAAAATATATGACTTGGTCACCTTTATTTCACAAGTTCCTTAGGTAACTATATATGCACATAACTTGGCAATTTCGGATTTCTTAGTTGATTTTGTACATAAAATTCATGTATATAATTTCACTCTAAAATCCATATATATAATTTCACTCTCCTTCTTAAGGAATTTAATTTTGACTAGGCTTATATCCTAACTTCTTGGATTCAAAAAAAAATATTTTATTTGACCCTTATTACTTCTTTATTTCACTGGCTGAGGTTTGAGACCTTATTGCAAATGAAAATTCTAATGATCATTCTCATAAATGTACCATATCAATTTAATTCTTCTTCTATATGATTCAACCATCAAAGATAGATTTAAAAACCCTTTTCTCATAGCACAAAAGTGATCTATTAGTTGCCTTATTCCATTGTAATTAGATTGTTGAAATTTGAAACAAGAAATAGTGAAATTGGCATTTAGAAACAAAATCCAGAAAATGGCACCCATAAATGGCTACCATGTGAGGCTTTTGATTTAATTATCCCTTAATTAAATTGAAAGTACATTTTAATTTCATCTCATAACAACTTGTATCAGTTAACTAAGTGAGATAGACTTAGTTAGCTCAAGAGTTTCGAGTTGAGGGTCAAAGGTGAGGCATGTAGAGTGATTGTATTATTTTTAGGGTCTAGTTTCAGTTGTATCATTAGTGTGGTGTGATTTTAATCAGTTAACTCAAAATAATTGAGTTATAATGAATTTAACTAGTTTTAATTGAGTGATGAGCTAGTGAGAGGTCAAGTGAATTAAATTAGATTTAATTCACAAGTAGTGATGTACCACATAATTGATGATTCACTATTAATAGTTGCATGCATGTCAATTTGGATGAAAACCCAGTTGAGATAGAGGTTAAAGGGAATTTAACTATCATTTGTATTATTAGTGAATAGCACGTGTTCAATTATAAAGTAAGAGGAATTCTCATGATGGATTGAGCAATCAAGGAATGTTGACTATCATAATTAATAGGGATTAATTTCCTAGGGATTGCATGAGCAAGGCTGGGAAAAGAAGGGGATGAGAATTGGCTAAGTGGTTGTCAATTTTTCCTAAAAATTTCTAGTTGGTTTTGAGCAGGATCAGGGTGAGACGATCGATAAGGTGCAGGATTTTCTCGGTGTGAGAAAGCATTGTATTTTTTCATGATTCTTTGACTATGTACAATATATTATAGAGGGTTTTTAAACAGGTGCTTTCCCTAGATACATATTGTGTTGTGTTATTGATAGTTTCCTTTCTCTTACTTGCATGTGATTGAGTGATCGTGTTTTATATTCCGCAAATACAGTAGAAGGATTTGATATCTTTCTTTAGTACATTGCATGATCAGATTGAATCCATTGATTTTATATAAAATTTATACATGGTATTGGATCTATGTTAGAGACTTTATACATGGTATCAGAGTGCCAGAAATCATAATAGTGGAGAATAAATTGAGTTTTTCCTGAACAGTTTCAAATTTGCAGATTTATTCTTCAGGATCTAGCAACAGATCAAGATTTCTTTCAATGGATTGAGACTAGAATATTCACTGAAGGGAATTTTGAACTATATTTCATGGAAGCAAAGGATGGAGGCAGTGTTGGAGGACAATGAGTTGAAGGAATTCATATATTTTGGTATTCCCAAGCCCGCAGCAACATATGCCCAACTTATTGATGCAAGAAGGATAGCAAAGGCGAGAAGGATATTGTTAGAGGGGGTTTGAGATCATATTGTCTCAAGTATCCATGGGAAGGTGACTCCATATGATATGTGGAAGGCCTTGAGAGATTTTTTTTAGAAGAGAAGCGGCCAAAGGAAGTTGGCGCTGAAAGAAAATCTTAGAAAGATCAAGAAGGAGGAGGGACAGATGATACCAACATACTTGGCGAAGTTCACTCAATGCCATTATGAAATTGGAAGTGTTGGCGTGACCGTAGCTGATGATGACTTGGTGAGCCTAGAACTTCTAGGCCTTACCAAGAGCTAGCATAGTTACCAGGACTCTATGAATGGGAGGGAGAAGTTACCAAACTAGAAGCGTTTGTGGTCTGACTTGGTGATAGAAGAGATAAGCCAGAGCATGAGATATGGGACCTCCAACACCAAAAAAGAATAATATTGTGCATTAGTGGGAAAAAATAATAAGGCCAAGGGAAATAATTCCCAAGGCGAAGAGGGAAAGATAGACTTGTCCAAGATCTGATGTTTTCACTATCACAAGCATGGGCACTATGCTTCAAATTTTCCAAATAATAAGGCAAGTAAGAAGGAACATGAAATTGCAGTGGGTGAGGCATTGGATTTACAATTCAAGCTTGATTTTACTCTCATTGCATGCATGCCCATCACTATAATGGTATGCATGTGGTATCTAGATAACAATGCCTCATTCCATATGACATGGAAGAGATATCTCTTCAATGACTTTGAGGGGAAGCACCTCCAGTAGGACATGAAGTTTGGAGATGACAAGAGGTATAGTGCGAAAGACATATGTAAAGTCACCTTTTAGAGGGAGTCTAGCTCCCCCCTTAGACTAGCAGATGTTTTGTATGTTCCAGGCCTAAGGAATAATATTGTCACCATAGTGGTATTGGAAGACCATGGTTATGATGTGATTTTTAGAAAAGGAAAGGTGTTCCTTAAACACATAGCCACAGGATAGGTGAAGCAGATCGGTTCAAGAGTGAAGAACACGTATGCTCTCAAGTTCAAGGATACATGCAAATATTTGAGGAGAAAAGCAATGGCTAATGGATTGGTGGTTGGGAGGGAGAAATTATCTCTCAACATGTAGCCTCAAAAGCAGTCTAAAAATGTTTTGGATCATCCACAATTGGAGAATCATAGAGGAGGCCGAGTGGAAGATTCCACTCAAGAAGATACCTCCTGGAGGGGGAAATTTCGATCCAAATGGGTAGATGGAGTACATGCATCTATACCTCTAGGTGTGAGGTGGGGCGATGTGCAGATATAATCCCAATAAGGGATTTGGGCAGGTTCCATTGAGATGGTGTGTCTCATGGATCGAACCTGGCTACAAGGAGCCCAAAATACAGCAGTAGAAGGACAGATTTTTTAGATTGATGTAATTAGATGTCAGAAGGAAAAAAATTAGAGTGACATATGTCGAATACTAGAGCGCAGATCAGAGTTGGAAACAGTGTAGAGGGCATAGAGGTAGATTTCAGCCACTGCATAGAGAGTCCACTCGACATATGCAGTAGCTAGTAGTAGTCAGAAGACTCTAATGATAGATGCATTATAATTATTTAATTGTTTGGAGGCTATTCATTTTTAGGAGATTTTCATATGAAAACAACACTAGAGAAGTGTTGGATGCAAGAACATTCCAAAGGTACTGAATCGATATATATTGATTCATTTCTTGTTGAGAGGGAGTGTTGAAATTTGAAACAAGAAACAGTGAAATTGGCATCCAGAAAATGGCACTCACAAATGGCTACCATGTGAGGCTTTTGATTTAATTCTAAATTAAATTGAAAGTAAATTGTAATTTCATCTCGTAACAACTTGTGTCAGTTAACTAAGTGAGATAGACTAAGTTAGTTCAAGAATTTTGAGTTGAGGGTCAAAGGTGAGGCTTGTAGAGTGATTCTATTATTTCCAAGGTCTAGTTGCATTTGTAGCACTAGTGTGGTGTGAGCTTATTAGTTAACTCAAAATAATTGAGTTAAAATCAGTTTGACTAGTTCTAATTGAGTGATGAGCTAGTGAGAGGTCAAGTGAATTAAATTAGATTTAATTCACAAGTAGTGATCTACCAAGTAACTGATGATTCACTATTAATAGTAGTAGGCATGTCAATTCTGATGATGACCCAGTTAAGATAGAGGTTAAAGGGAATTTAACTATCAGTTCTATTATTAGTGAATAGCCCGGGCGCAATTATAAAGTCAGAGGAAGGCTCATGATGGATTGTGAAGTCAAGGAAGGCTGATTATCCTAATTAATATGGACTAATTTCAAAGGTATTTTGTGAGCAAGGCTAATCTAGGCAGGGGCTGATAATTGGTTAAGTGTTGGTCAATTTTGCCTAAGAATTGCTTGTCAGTTTTGAGAAGGATCAAGGTGAGATGATCAGTAGAGTGCATGATTTCCTCAGTGTGAGAAATAATTGTATTGTTTCATGATTCTTTGACTATGTAAAATATATGATAGAGGGATTTTGAGTAGGTTATTTCCCTATTGAGATTCAACAAGATGATGATGCTAGTGAACATTAAGAACCTTCATAAGGTGGGGCCCGCAGGTTATTTTTAGCTGTATGTCTATTTTTAGAATGGTGTAATTAGCAGGAGACTAATTCTAGATGGTTGAGTAAATTCTATCTTTAGATGAGTTTCTATTTTTAGAGATATGGGCGAATTCTATTTATAGATCACATATCTAAAAATAGAATTCATGTCGATTATTATTAGCCCTTAATGATAATCAGACAATAAATAATAAATTATTCCCTCGAAGAACTTGATTTCAGTTAACTGATGTGGAAAAAAAATTAGCTGAAGGAATTACACATTCCAAGGTTGGTTGATGGGACATGCACAATGGACTTCGTTGTAAATGATTATGGCAGAGTTGTAACAGAGTTGGAAGAGTTGTTATGGGAGTTGTTGTTTAGTTTAACTTAGTTAAGTGAGTTAAACTTAGTTGTGTTAGTTGTAACTCATGAAACACTAGTGAGAAATCAGTGAATTAATTATTAATTAATTCACAAGTAGTGTCTCACATGCAACTGAAGAAATACAGGTGTTAACTACTTTCATGTTAGATCCAGTGGAGACCCAGTGGAGAGATAGGTGAAAGGGTCTGGTTAACTATCAGTTGTGACTATAATGACGCATTCAATGCATTTACACAAACATTGGAGATGCCAATGAGGATTGCGCAGTCAAGGAAGGAAAGATTGCATTCGTTCAGGGATATTCTTTAGCAGGGATTGCGCAGTGGAGGCAGGTTGTCAGGAGGCAGTAAATTGGTACATGTGTGAACCAATTTTTGTATGACAGTGTGAGACGATTGTATATTGTACTGAGACCTCTATGAGCTGAGATTTGTATGAGATTGTTTCATTATCCATTGATATACATAATATATGATAGTTGGGGTTTTTAGCTTTAAGCTTTCCTGGTAAAAATATCTTGTTATGTGCGATTGATGTTTCTTCATGTGTTTGCAATTAGCGATTTAATTTCCGCAAGAATTAAGTAGAAGGATTATGTCTTTAACAGTGGATTAAAATTTTTAGATCAGGAGAGTTCGGAAATACATAACAGTACTTATAAAATTTCTACATGGTATCGGAGCAGTGTTAATCACTGAATATTTCCATATTGAAGCACTGTAGAGTTTTTTTAGTGGAACAATTTGAATTTGCTGCAAGAATTTCCTGGTGCGACAATTGAGTAAACATCAAAATGGATTTCAATAGTTTATGGTTAGAGTATGCACTCAAGGGAAGCTCAAACTAAATTTCATGGAAGGATAGGATGGAGGCAGTGCTTGAATATAATGGCTTGAAGAAAATCATTGACAGTGGTTTTCCTAAGCCCACTTTGACGGATGTTGCATTACTTGATGCCTGGAAAAAGAAAGTAGTGAAGACGAGAAGGATTCTATTGCAAGGTGTGAAAGACGATATTGTGTCAAGCCTTCACGGGAGAGCCACTCCATTTGAAATGTGGAAGGCTTTGGTAGATATTTTCCAAAGTAGCAGCGACCATAGGAAGTTGGTGTTGAAGGATAAACTCAGAAAAATCAAAATGGAGAAGGGCGACAGTATTCCAAATTATCTCATGAAGTTTGTCCAATGTCGAGATGAATTGGGGAGTGTGGGAATTATAGTTGTTGATGATGACTTGGTGAGCTTGTCTCTCTCGGGTCTTCCAAAGAGTTGGCATAGTTATGAAGACTTTATCAATGGACAGTAGAAAGTGTCAAATTGGGAAGGACTTTGGTCGGATCTAGTGTAGGAGGATATAAGGTGGAATACCAGGGATGGCTCTTCATCAAAGCATGATGATGAAGAGGATTTTTCTTTGGCTGCCAAAGCAAGGAAAGGGAAGGGGAAAAAATTCCACTCAAAATCCGAGGCTCAAGGCAAGAAGCTGGATTTTTCCAAGGTGAAGTGTTTTCACTATCACGAACATGGGCATCTCGCCACTAACTGCCCACGGAAAAAGAAGAACAAGAATGTTGTTGGAGCTGCAGCTAGTGAGGCCCTTGCCTCACAATTTGAACTTGATTTGTCTTTGATCGCATGCTTGGTTTCAAGTGCAATGGGATTGGTTTGGTATCTTGATAGTGGTGCTTCCTTCCACATGACGGGAGATAAGGAGATTTTTGGCGACTTGGAGGAGAAATATCTCTAACTTCATATAGAGCTGGGCGACGATGGACGATACAATGCGATCACCATTGGTACCATTACCTTTGAGAGGGATTCAGGTAAACCATTTCAGTTGAAAAATTTTATGCATGTTCCAAGTCTAAAGAAGAACTTGGTCTCAGTAGCGATGTTGGAGGACAGAGGTTATGACGTTTTCAATGATGGAAAATCTATCTTGCAACATAAAACAATAGGTCAAACCAAGAAGATAGGGATTCAATTTAAGAATCTCTACAAGCTATAGGTATATGGATGCGTTGCAATGGTGGGAAAATAAGATGAAGTGGTGAGTTGGGATGAGGGCGAATTATGGCACAGGCGATTGGGCCATCTTCACCATAGCACCCTGAATATTTTGAAGTAGATTTCTATTGGACTTTCAAAGGGTACACTTGCGCAGTTATATTAGTGCAAGGGATGTACAATGGGTAATTTTGTGAAGACCAACTTTCATGAGAAGGAGAATCGTGCTTCAGTGATCCTGGAGAGAATTCACACAGATGTGTGTGGACCATTCTCGGTTAATTCAACAGAAAAACACAGGTATTATGTTATTTTTGTTGATGATTATTCTTGTATATGCTAGATATTCTTCATGCAGAAGAAGGATCAAACATTCTCAAAGTTTTGTGAGTTTAAAGCATTGGTGGAGAAGAAGTCGAGGAAGCAAGTGAAGGCTCTACAGAGCGATAATGGTGGTGAATATATCTCGAACGAATTCAAAGACTTCTGTAGCAAAGAATTAATTCAGAGAGAACTGTTAGTGCCTCATAACCCACAACATAATGGGGTCGCAAAGAGGAAGAATAGAACGATTGTGGGTGCTACACGAGCTATGTTGCATGATCAGGGCCTACCAATGCACTTGTGGGTGGAAGCATGCAACACTATGGTTTATGTGAAAAACCATTGTTTTCATAGAGTACTTGGAATAAGTTCACCTGAAGAATCTTTCTCTGTTAATAAGCCAGATGTTTCTCATTTAAATATTTTTGGCTCATCTGTTTATGTTCACATGACCGAGAATGCCAGGAAGAAGCCGAAGCTGACTATTAAAGTTGGGATATTTGTGGGGTACGCAAAAACACCCCATAATTATCATGTGTATTTTCCCAACAGTCTGATGACTGTGATGCAATGGGATATAAAATTCAATGAGGAGAAAACCATGAAGTTTTCGCTTGAGAGGGAGCTACACTTGCATGCAGAGGACAAACTTTTGGTTCCCAAAGATGAGCCTATAGATGTGGATTATCCACAGGAGGAAGTTCATGGAATGGAGGAGTCCACTCACACAGAACCAAACATTAGAATAGGAAAAATGCATACCACAGAAGCTGAGAGGCTGAAGCTTGATGTGGCATAGAATGTAGGAGTCCGTACTTCACAACGCAGATAGAGACAATCACCTAACCGATTCACTGGATACATGGCTCTAATGAGAAAGTGTATCGTGACAGAGCCATCTTCCTTTCAGGAAGCAACGCAGGATCCCACATGGGTAGATGCCATGGTGGAGGAGTATGAATCCATTGTCAAAAACAGTGCTTGGGAAATTGTTCCAAGGCCAGTTGATAAATCATTCATAGGTTCGAGATGGATCTATAAGGTAAAGAAAGTTGTTGATGGGAGTGTTGAGAAGTATAAGGTAAGATTTGTTGCCCGGGGCTCCTCATAGATTGGGGGGATTGATTATGAAGAAACATTTGCATCTATTGCATGGTATTATTCCATAAGGACCATCCTTTCTCTCTCAGTGCAGATGGGTTGGCACATTCATCAGATGGATGTAAAGACTGTGTTCCTTAATGGGATCATTGAGGAAAAATTGTACATAGAGCAGCCTAAAGAATTTAAGATCTTCAACAGCGATTCACATGTGTGCAGACTCAAAAGAGATTTGTATGGGCTGAAGCAAGCACCTCATGCTTGGTACACTCAAATTGACAGCTATTTTATTGGACTTGGCTTCACCACGACTGAGGCGGATGAAAACCTATACAAGATTTTGGTGGAGGGTAAGATTTTAATCATTGTTCTTTATGTTGATGATTTAATTCTAAGTGGTGATGAGCAACTAATACAATCATGCAAGGAGGACCTTGCAAAGGATTTTGAGATGAAGGATATGGGCCTCCTTCACTATTTCCTTAGATTGGAAATATGGAAACAAGATGGTGAACTGTTTGTGTCTCAAGGCAAGTATGCTCATGAGATACTTGATAAGTTTCACATGGAGAATTGCAAACCCATGGATACTCCTCTTCTAGGAAATTGGAGGAAAGAGGATGCTACATCAGTAGAGGTAGTGGATGCTACTATCTATCGACAGTTGGTGGGTTCTCTCATGTATTTAGTTAATACAAGACCGGACATATGATATGCAGTGAACCAGCTTAGTCAAGCAATGATTAAGCCTAACAAGCTCTTTTGGAAGGTGTTCAAGCATGTCCTGAGACATCTCAGGGGAACATCTGAGTATGGCTTATGGTACAGATAGAGGATGAGGTGAAGTTGCATGGCTTCAGAGATGCAGATTGGGTAGGAAACCCAATGGACAGAAAGAGCACATCAAGAGGGGTTTTCAGTATCAGATCTACAGTTGTTTCTTGGTACAACAGGAAATAGAGATCCGTGGCACTCATTTCAGCGAAAGAGGAATACATGGCAGCAAGTCAAGCTGCATGTGAGGCTATCTGGATGAGGAAGATCCTAGTCAGTTTGTTTGGTTCTAATTTAGATCCTACATTGATTCATTGTGATAATTGGAGTTTCATTAAACTCTTAGTTAATCTTATGTTTCATGATAGATCTAAGAATATAGATATTCGGTATCATCATATCAGATATTGTGTGCAGTGGAAGATCATGTTGCTTCAGTACATTCCTACAGTAGAACAGGATGTAGATATTCTAACGAAGGCGCTCACCAGAAGAAAATTTGAATACCATGGTGGCAGGATCGGAATGAAGGATACTCCCTTTCTTGTTGAGAGGGAGTCTTGAGATGCAACATGATGATGATCCTAGTGAAAATTATGCACCTTCACTAGGTGGGGCCCGCAGGCTATTTTTAGGTGTATGTCTATTTTTAGAATGGTGATCATATTCTAAAATTAGCATGAGACTAATTATAGATGGTTGAGAAAATTCTATCTTTAGATGAGTTTCTATTTTTAGAGATATGGGCAAGTCTATTTATAGATCGTATATCTAAAAATAGAATGCATGTCGATTATTATTAGCCCTTAATGATAATCACACAATAAATAATAACTTATGCTCTTGAAACACTTGATTTCAGTTAACTGAAGTGGAAAACCATATAGTTGAAGGAATTACACATTCCAAGTTTGGTTGGTGGGACATGCATAATGGAATTTGTTGTAATTGATTGTGGTAGAGTTGTAATAGAGTTGGATGAGTTGTTATGGGACTTGTTATTTAGTTTAATTGAGTTAAGTGAGTTAAACTCAGTTTTGCTAGTTGTAACTCATGATACACTAGTGAGAGATCAGTGAATTAATTATTTAATTAATTCAAAAGCAGTTTCTCACATGTAACTGAAGAAATACAATTGTTAACTTCTTGCATGTCAGATCTAGTGGAGACCCAGTGGAGAGATAGGTGAAAGGGTCTGGTTGTCTATCAGTTATGACTATATTGATGCATTCAATGCATATACGCACACATTGGAGATGCCAATGAGGATTTCGCAGTCGAGGAAGGAAAGATTGCATTCATTTAGGGATCTTCTTTAGCAGGTATTGTGCAGTGGAGGTAGGCTTTCAAGAGGTAGTAAATTGGTGTATCTGTGAACCAATTTTTGTATGACAGTGTGATATGATTGTTTATTGTACTGAGAGATCTATGAGCTGAGCTTTGTATTATATTGTTTCATGATCCATTTATATACATAGTATATGATAGTTGGGGTTTTTAGGTTTAATCTTTCCCGGTAAAAACATCTTGCTATGTGCGATTGATTTTTCTTCATGTGTTTGGAATTGGCGATTTAATTTCCGCAAGAATTAAGTAGAAGGATTTTGTATTTAACAGTAGATTAAAATTTTTAGATTAGGAGAGCTCAGAAATAAATAAAAATATTTATAAAATTACTACATTCCCCACATACATCTTGTGTTGTGTGATTGACGATTTTCTTTCTCTTAGTGACATGTGATTGAGCGATTGTGTTTTATATTCCACAAATATAGTAGAAGGATTCAGTATCTTGCTTTAGTACATTACATGATCGGATTGAACCCATTGATATAGAGTTTCTATAAAACTTCTAAATAGCTCTGATACCATGTTGAGAATTCCATTAGGATAGAAAATTTAGGGTTTTATTAAATTGATTTCTCTTATTAATACGTTATCTTGTGATATTTACTTATTATTTCTTCTTCAAATTATCTTGTTCTTATCACCAAGACTAATGCCAATCAATGAAGATCAGAAACAAAAGAGGACAAAATATGCATGCACTCGGCCAAGGAAAAAACCATATGAAGGGGAAAAAATAACCAAACTTTTCCTCTCGTAGATTCAAATCATATTGAGAAAACCAAGGCCCTTTTGACCAAAACATATAATCCCTCCATCCACCTGCTCAACTTCCATGTATTGAGCTTCTTCTTTCAAGTCAACGCAAGTCTGCTCCTCCAAGAATTTTGATATCTTTTGAACTTTTGAGGCATGTTGTATACCTTTTGGCCTACAACTAGTCTCAATTTATTTCACATGTGTGGAAGAATCTTGGCTCCCAAAGATATCTTTCTTATCTATGATATTTCTTTCCTTATGATGATAAACAACTTCATTCTTGGACACCTTCACACTTGTTATTTCAAATTGAGTTTTTTAATCGAATCCTTCCAAAATAGGTTGAGTAGCATGACTATATACATAGTGGTTGTGTATTCATTATAATGTTGACTTGATAGAGTATTTGAGGCTAACTTGTTAAGTGAGTAACCAGATCCCAAGAAGGGTTTATAATATAATGATAATGAAAATGATTCAAGAAATAAACCTAGAAGGCTACAATGAAGGCTTCAACCTATTTACCAATGACCTAATCATGAAACCCATGCTTTGATAAGTCAATTTTATTTTATATTAAAATTTATTTTGAAAAATACAATTATGAACATCAACATTAGTTACATTCTTCAACACCCTTTCCGTTGGAGTAAGGGTTAGTAAATTTTGCACTTCAGGACTCTAGTTTTTTAATCATGATTTTACAGTTATTTTTTTGAAGACCAATTAGGCATAAATGTTTATTGAATGATGAGATACGAGTATTGAATGATCTTTTAATTTCTTGAAAGTCGTCATTGGTATTTTCCTCTATTGCTTTTTCTTTATATTGATAGTTTTTTAATGTTGGAATGTACCTTTATCCTTTATTTTCAAACGATAAAGTATATACATTTTTTATTAATTTTATTAATACAAATTTATTATTTGTTTAATTTAATTAAATTGATATTCATTTCTAATATTCAAAAATATAGTTAGAAAAACATTAACACTTGAAAGCTCCTCTATATTTTCAATTGACCCCACAACAACGTTTTATTCTCCATCATCATAACCTATACATGGAGAGCTGTGCCCCAAAATCTACTTCAAGTGACTTCCCAATCCCTAGAATTCTTGAGGCAGTTGTGAAAGTGTTCTTCCTGCAATCCAAAAATACTTCAAAAGTAAATATTGATAATATACTAAAGACAATAAATTCAAAAATGTTTGTATAGCTAAATCAGATAATGTGTCCCATCCTATAAGAGGCACAACTAAATGATATTCCACTTTTACAATAAATTACAAATAATATAAATACAATAAACAATTATATGTACCTACTAGACACAATTCAATGTAGATCTCAAAATAATCTTATCAAAATAGATCTTTGGAGATAAATTTTAATGTTAGTTGGGAACATAGATATATAACATTAAATGAACAATTTGGCTTGAGGAGTCTTGACCCAGGTTCAGATTTTATCGTGCAACCGACAAGCCTTCTAACTACTGGCCCTTTTGGAAATGACTTGCTTGCACAGATCAAAGTCTTACCCGAGGCAATATGGGGGGGGGGGGGGGTGTTGGAACTAAGTTTCTCCACCCTGAGGAAGAAAATAATGTAGTGGCCCTAAGCAGATTGATTGTAGACTGATATATATAATAACAGATGCACGCAATACAAAATAATAATTTATCAAATCACATAACATAACATAGATCACTTCGTTGCAGATATATTATATCTGAATCAGATCCAGATCTATCTAAGGCATAATCACTTAAGCAGATCTATCCATGTATTCTATCATCAATTTAACTTCATGCATAAACAAAAAACGAATTTGCACAAACACAAATAAACAAAAAAGAAACAATACGAACTCAAGACAGAAATAATAGATATATAACTCAGACTGTTAACACAATTTCCCAACAAAATCTGTCCTTATATTAACTCAGATCAATTCAATACACCAGAATTTACCCTTCCACGCACACAAGCAATGAAATCCACACACATCCAAGACTAGGTCTCCACGCACGCAGCTAGCAAGAGCCTTTCTTCTCAACCTAGACTGAAACCCTTACAAAAGTATTACAGATGCATAAACATTTAGATCATAACATCATATCAAGTTAAGTTACTGCCTTAGACTCGATCTATCTATTTATAGAATTCTAGCGTGCAGATCATTAGGGGAATTTTGAGGTCTAAAATGGGCCTCCTAAGGATGTTATAAAATAATAATGGACATAATAAAATAATGTTTGATTACATCATCAAATTTTAGAGGGAAAAATGAAAAACTACTTTTTCAACTCGTATTTTCAACTTATCTCCCAAAGGTTTTAATCAAATTTCGAGTATGAGTACTTGTTGGATGAAAAATTTAATTCTTCATCAAAGGAATACCCATGTTTCATACTTTGTATGGACCCTGCTACATGAAAAATGAGAAATACATGAAAAATGTGATTGCAATCATGTTTTTCATGTATTTTTCATTTTTCATGAAGCATAGTCCATCAAAAGTATGCAACATGGGTACTCCTTGGATGAGGAATTGAATTTTGCATCCAATGAGTACTCCTGCTCAAAATTTTAATAAAAATTTTGGCAGATAAGTTGAAAATATGAGTTGAAAATGTAGTTTTATTATTTTATTATTTTTTAATCTTTTCACCCTTTTACTAAGGAAATAGTGAATCACCCCCCATGGTTGAAATCATCATCTTGAATCCTATTAATTCTTATAAATTTTATTTTTGTTGTATATTTTTCTTAGGAGGCCCGTTTTAGACCTCAAAATTCCCCTAATGGCTATGGTCTCAAACCATAGTTTGAGGCCCACAACTTACCATTAAACGATTTTACATAAAAATAGGGACTTTGGCCCACCCCAAATCCCCTTGACTCATTCGTGCAACATGCATATAAAAAAAATTATAAAAGAATATGTTAGCCACCTATAAATTTTGTTATATCCACAGGTGGCTAGACTTTGTCTTCAAAACTTAAAGAGATAGTTCTCTTTGAAAACTTATCATCTTTTTAATTTTTTATGAAGATATTTACCCTTTGAGTTAATCTTCACTGCTGTTCCATTATTACTCCTAAGGTACCTGCTGTTCATTAAGAGAAAAATTGCTTAAAAGCTCCATTTTTCATCATTATACTTCTCCATTTTCCTTCTCCATTTCATCCATAAAAACCTTTCATTTTACCTCTCATTTCCTCAATTTCCCCCTTAAAACCTTGTGAAATCCTTTTATAAGGTTTGAAACCCATTTTTCCCCCTCTACCGAAAACTAAAAAAGCCTTGAAAAACCTTCATTTTGGCCTAAAAAACCCATTTTTCTATTAAGGCCTTAAGCCGCTTTTGGCCTTAGCCCCAGCCCCTTTTTCCACATATGACCCGCGCCAAGACCAGGCACAAAGCGCTTATCGCATTGGAAATTTTTATAACAAACATTCATTTGACCCTTTTCTTAGTTCTTTTCCTTTTCTCTGATGTGATCCGGCGATCGATTCTCCACAATTGATCTGATCTACTTTTCCCAGATCCAACTGTCCATATCACTCCCCTTTTCCAAACCCGTCATTCCGCCTTTTCCTTCATCGTCAAATCTTTACCATCAATCCAGTTTTCGTATTGACAGCTCTCACTCCATCGCAAATCGGAAATCACAAATCCCTTTATCCTTTTCCTTTTTCCTCTTCCAATGCTGATCACCCTATGAGATATCAGCCGTTGAATCCACAAGAACCAACGGCCTAGATTAAATCACCCTTCTCCCATCGTCTCCACCATCGCACCCGCTGATTAAATCTCCACCGTTGATCTCTAAAACCAATCCAAAAGCTAGAGCTTAATTGGGCATCGCAAAATAAAAAAAAACCCAGTGTTTTGGCCTCTTCCTTTTCTCCGATGCGATCAAATCCTGACCGTTCATTCTGCCAGATCCGACGGTCCGCGCTTCATCGCCTCGCACTCATTCATCTCATGATCCCTCCAACATCATCCTATCGATTTAATCCTGACCATTTATATCTCTTAGATCTAACGGTCCACGCTCAATCGCATCGCAACATTTCATCGCCTCTTTGCCTTTTCCTCCCGCCGATGCGATCCTGTGATCAAATCTCTGCCGTTGATTGTTTTAGATCAGACGATCCACATTACTCCAGCTCTTTAAACCTCGCCCTTCTCATTTCAACCCATCGGCAGAACTTGAACATCTATTTCAAAGATCCAATGGTTAGGATCTAAACCGTCATTGACCTCACCTACCATTTCCGCCCATGCATCTTGCCCTAAATCGCCTGCCTCTGATCCAACGGATTATGCTGCGTTTCATGTAATTTTTGCGCCTAAACGTTAATATTTCAAAATTACGTGAAATGGGCAGTATTCAGAGGGACAGGTGTCAAATGCTGTATGGAATCACGTTTTTTCGACCAAAATCCAAAACCGCTCGAGTGCTGCGTGAAGACCACTAATGGTTTTCCGCTGTACCGCTCCTCCCTCCGCAATGTAACTCTAGATTGGATCTTGGCCATCAATATTTAAGATCGGACAGTCCTAGCTTAATCTCACCCCGATCATTTGCCATTCACCTTTTCTCCCAAATTCTCCATCGAAATATCTTCACCATCGATCTTTGAGATCGGACGGTCCTTTTTTAATCTTGCCCTCGTTTCACCTTCCACCCTGATCTGCTCCCAAAACATTTCACCGAGTGATCTCGACCGTTGATTATTCTAATCCAACGATCCACATTCGTCCTTGCACCCAAACCTCCATTGACTTGGTTAGCTGCTCTACCAGGATTTTTCCTCCATCGCTTGCATTCGCACTTCCTGCGCATTGCTCCGAAACGCTTCCACCAACCCTCCTAAGCAATTTAAACCATTAATTTGCAGGATTTAAATAATTTTTATGTGTTTTTATGCAGGTTTAGATGAAGTTAAAGTTAAATCCTCCCACATATGTTTTCACTGTTATTGGTTAAGGATGATGATCCTTACAGCCTTCTGATACATATGAAAGCGTTTTAAAGGGATAATTAAAAGTTTCTAGGGAATCGATAAGTCATGATTATCAGTTTTCTGAGCAAAAAATCCAATAAACCTTTTGCACACTTGCAAACAGAAAACACAGTCAGCAATCAATTAATGAAAGGGTATCAGTGTCAAAGATGAAGATTATGGCTTAATCAAACCTAAACACAGATCCAAAGTTAAATAACTGGGTTTATGAAACAAAAAATCAGATCTAGAAGACTTCGAATGCCACATCACAAGGGCCAATTGATTCCCCAAATACTATATTGCCACCATGCAGCCTCTCTACCTCAAAGGAATACCTAGATCAAATCTCAGTCTGAAACATTAAGGCCAAAGACAACTGAACAGTTATTACAAGCAAAATAGATATCCTAACTGTCAGTAGAAGTTATTATAAAGATAAGAAGAGCCTTAAAGTCAATCTTTTTTACCCATTAAGCCTAAAAACCAAAAATAGAGTAAATGAAACAGAAATTGTAACTCGATGTTTCCCTGCCTTATGCCTTGCATGGTTTTCAAGGCTAGGAGTTGCATTTAGTGCAGAATTAATTACACTTCAACCCTAGGAAATCTTCCACCTCCTCATTTTATTATAAAATCTCCTTGAGGAGCACATTGTAAAGGGTTGGTTGGTCACTGGTTGTAATACTAAAAACTCTCTGAAATAATAGATAGTCTGTTGAAGTTGAAGAAGAAATTGAAGTCTTGGAAGCTTGATGATGTTGTGACATGCTTGTTCTTGAGAAGGCTCTATCATTGGATCCCTGAGCTTGGCTATTGGTGATGTATTCTGAACTGTCTGTTGTTTCTCTTGTTTTCATTATGTTTCATAATTTCTTACTACAGTAGGATAAAAAGTTTAGGCTAAGAAATGACTCCTAGAAGCACCTTAGACCTGTTTATCTTTCACTGTTCTATGTTTTCTTCTGCTGAGGTATTTTAGAGTCTTCAATATTTCTCTTTAGTCCTCATGCTTGTTTATTTCTTTAATAGTTCAAATAGTTGGTTTCAGCATGATTTATGGTTTTCCCTGCTTGTCTGCTACCACTTGAAAACTGTTTTTGAAGTCTCCCTTTGAAGTACCATTATTTGTAGTTTTCCAAAGAGGTCTATTTTGATCATACCCTTTGTTCCTTCTAGAATAGTTGTTTAAAAGGTCTTTATAATTGTAATCATGGATGTTTAGGAGTCCCTCTTATATGAATGCAATTATCAGTGAATATTTCATGTTTTCTAATTCCTTTGAAATAAAATATTTGAGGAAATAGGGAGTTCCCCGAATCTTAGATTTCATTTTGAAAGTTGTCTTGAAGTCATTATTTGTTTAAAGTGTGGTTTGTAGAATTCATGGTTAGCCCTGTCTATCAAATGCCTCCTCATGTTCAAGTTATGTTTTCAAGTTCCCTTTGTTGAGAACTAAACCTCTCTTTTCAAAATCATTAATGTTCACCTCATTCACAAAACTAAAGGATCCTGTGGCCAAGTTAGTTTTGCCTTTTGATATCCCATATCCATTTGTGAGCCTGTTACCAACTTCATTTTGACTCCATTGCCCAATGAATCAGATATTTCCTCTTTATACCTATCTTTCCTAGACCTTTCATGTTCTATAGTATCAATTCAACCAAACAAACAAATCAAACAACACATGTACTTCATAACTAGTCTAAAATCAATACTTAAAAGCAAAAAAGACATACCTTTGCAAAAAATTTGAGAGATCCCTCCCTGAGAACAAGAGGAATAGATCCTAGAACTCTAAATATTGGTTTTGATGTTGCCTTGTCTTTTGGTTAGCCAATCTATCAAAACACAAGACTCCAACATAATGGCGATCACGGTGGGAGCCTGAGTAAAATCCTTAAAACAAAACACTCATTGTCCAGTATAGTATAAGTAGCTCTCTTCAAGCACTACCAAAGAAATTGGTAATTATGATAGGACTTATTTGAATTAGTGACAATCTAAGTAACCCTTAGGATTATCACAGAGCCTTATCAAACCTTGAAGGAATTAGCTAGCTAAGCCATAAGAGTAGAGTCTGTTTATTTTAGCACCTTATCTAAGTGTTAATATCAGACATAGGACACTCTCATAACCATAGAAACTCAGAAAAACCCAAAAACATTTTAGATTGGCTTCATAATAAATATGGTGGTGGAACCATAAAACATTTTACCTTCACAAAAGCTAGAAAATTTCCACCTAGCGACTCCACTAGCCCCAGTAGGCCTATTACTTATCTAGGTCTCCAGATCTCTTTAGGACTGTGTTAAACAACCTTGAGGAAGTTTAGAAGCCTAGTCCCATATTAGATAAGACATTGTGAGAGGTAATACTTTCAAAACAGTCATAAAAAACTTTAGCCTCTCTCATTTTTGAAAAGAGGTCTGGCTTCACATAGGATTAACACTAGAGTCTATCCTGACCCAAATCCACCAGAGATAGTTGATAATCCTGAAAGCATACTTAGGAATTCTCCTAAGGTCCAAGTTTCAAGTATTGTCAGACCACTCCATAGAGATAGTTTTGTTCTCGAAAACCTTGCAGCTCTACAAAATTCACAAGTCGACTTAAGAAACCCATTTAGAACTAGGTCACTTGAGGATATAGATCAGATATATTTTGAGCCTTCACCTTCACTCCAAGATACAAGTGAACATCCTGGTAGCAGAGAAACTACTCCACCTGATTTTCATTTCCTTCATAATTTTGGTTTCTCTCATCCTAGATCTTATCAACAATCTGTTGCTGGTCCATCCACTTCTGTTATCCACACATCCACTGTTCAAAACACACCATTTCATCCATCTCCTCCCATTCTACATCCTCTGCCTATAAACCCCCCATTGTTCCCACAACCTCCTATCATGGCAACATGGTATGCTCCCCTAGTCCTTCCTTTACCTTTAGTCAATCTTCCACAGGACTATCAGTCCAAGATACCATTGTTTGATGCCAGTAGTACTATTACTTCTTCACAACATGTGGACATTATGAATGACTATTTTTATATAAATGAGATTGATGATGAAACTGTCAAACTCAGATTATTTTCTCAATTTTTAGGGGGATAAGTAAGAAAATGGTTCAAAGGCTTAACCCCTAATAGTATTAATGACCTCCAAACCCTCCATCAATTATTCCTAAACAAGTGGGAAGTTAAGAAAAATCCTCTCCAAATACTTGCAGATTATAATAACCTCAAAAGAAACACTGGGGAAAGTGTTCAAAGTTATTGCGCTACATTCAATAGTGTGTATAATGCCTTACCCCAGAATTGAAACCTCCACAAGGCTCAGCCTTGAACAAATTTCCTAAAGGATTTGATCCTGAAATGGCCTATCATATGAGAGAGAGAGATCCTTTGACTTTAGAGGATATGCAGAAAGTAGCCTTAGCTATGGAAGTAAATCTGATGGAGAAAAGAGCCATGATGAGGAATGAAAAGAAAGTATCATTTAGGGAAGAAATTGTACCCTCTACATCTAGCTTGAAAATGGAAAGGATGATGGAGGAAATGATGAAGGATATGAGAATAATTAAGAGAGCACAAGCTAGTCAAAACCAATTAGCTCCCCAAAACAGAAATCAATCTCAAAATAAAAATCAGAATTTCAGAAGAAACCAACCTCAGAACAGACCAAGAGACCCTGATCAGGAGATCATACCTCCTTTTAATCAAAACTATGTAAGTGAGGTTGAAGAAACAATTGAAAAAACATAGGAAGATGATATAAACCTGTTGGGAATAGAAAATGATTATTTTAATGTCCATTACAATAGGAAACAAGGTCTATACACACCCTATGATGATGGAATAATGGAAGATGAAAATTACTATCAAGAGCTGGAAAATTTCATTATAGAGACTCCAAAAGAATATCACCTTAGGAGTAAAAAGAACCAGGAAACTCCCAAAACTAAAACCTCTGAAAACTCTAAAAAAGAAGCCCTATGAACAAACCCAAAGTTACAAAACAAAAAGATAAAACAGTGGCTAGAAATTCCGATCAAAACAAAGAGAAAGGCACTCAATTAATGAAAAACAGAGTGCAAATATTAGCAGCATTAGTACTTCAGCTAGTGCTCCTATTAAAACAATTTTGACCAATGTAAATAGAGGAAATTAGCAATCTGATTTTTCTAATAGAATGGTGATTAACAAGGCTGAAACAAACATTGTAAAAAATCAAATGCCTTTTAGTTTGGAACGGGAAATTGCCAAGATTAAAATCCCCGTTCCTCTCATTGAATTAGTCACCCAAGATGTATATAGATCAAAAATTTTGAAAGCTTTCAACATAGAAGAAAATAATAACACTATCAACCTCAATGATGACCAACCAGAGCTCTTATTTGGTCCTGAGATTGAAGGAATATACCAAGAAAGGCCAGTTCCTCCTTTTTATTCTAGTTTGATAATTCATGACAAAATTTTACACAATGTTATGCATGAATTGGGGGCCTCTCATAACTTAATGCCCAAAGCAGTAATGGAGAGTTTAGGCCTTGAAATCACCAAACCATACAAAGATCTATACTCCTTTGACTCCAGTAGAGTGAAATGTTTAGGTTTTATCAAAGACCTCTGTGTGAACTTAGCACAAATTCCAGCCAAGTTTTTGGTGATGGATATTGTAGTGGCTGATGTACCTACCGAATATGGTATGATGTTATCAAGATCATGGGGGGCTAAGTTACAAGGAACAATGCAAATGGATATGACATATTCTACCATCCCTATTTTTAATCAAACCAAAAGACTTTATAGGGAATCTCATATGCAATTCATGGTGAGCAACATAGATAAACCAAAAAACTCTCCAATCTATTCCATTCAATCAATATTATATTCCTTTATCTTGTACAATGAAGACCTAATCATTCAACAAGAAAAGGAAAACAAAGAGGAAATCACTTTACCAAAACAATCAGAACTTCCCTCAAATCAGATACAAAACATTGGCAATCAACAGCAACAATAAAATGAAAATGAGGCAGAGATACTATGGACAATAAAATTTGATGGGTCTTGTAATAAAACAAGTGCAGGGGTAGGTGTATGGATTCATAATACAAATCAGGGTTATTCATATAAACTAGATTTTCCATGCACTAACAATATTGTTGAATATGAAGCCCTTCTCCTTGGCTTACAGTTGCTTAAATAATTAGAAGCACAGAAAATATCAGTATTAGGAGACTTTGAACTTATCATAAGACAAATCAAAGGAGAATATTCAGCTAAAAACCCAAGACATAGAGAATATCAAAATGCTGCCTTTGATTTATTAAAGACCTTTGAGAAATATGATCTCATTTTCATCCCAAGAGCACAAAATCATCTAGCAAATGAACTTGCTTTCACTGCCAGCAATTGCCAAGTACCTTAGATAAATGAAAATCTTAACATAAAGGTTAAAAACAGGCCTACATTGCCTAACAATGAGGACGACTGGCAAGTGTTTGATACTGAGAAACACATAGATGATTTCTTAAAATCAGAAAATAATTTTTCCATACCAGAATTAGAAAACAGCCATGAAGAAAACTGTTTGGATAATGAACAAATCCCAGAAATAGAAATGACATATTCTGCTGATATAAATCAATGTGACAATATTTTTGAAGTAGAATTATTTGACAATGCAGACCAGAAAGACTTGGAATTTTTACAATGCAAGAATGATACAATTCCAAGAGTTCTCACACCTTTAGAACACCTTTTTGACTTTAATGATGTAGCCAAAGAACCAAGAATGGAGCCTATGGAAACAGATGTAGAAGAACATAACATAGGCAGCCTAGCGGAACCCAAGATGATAAAACTATCTAGCACATTCCCAGCTCACATAAAACTGCAATACTTAGAGCTGTTCAAATAATTTAGAGATGTGTTTGCTTGGGAATACAAGGATCTGAAATCTTATGACACCAACATCATTCAACGCAAAATTCCTCTCAAGGAAAATCAGAAATCCTTCAAAAAAAAACTAAGGAGAATAAACCATGTTTTATTACCTTTAGTCAAGAAAGAAATTGAAAAGATGTATGATGCAGGGATTATAGTACCCATTAGATATTCAGAGTGGGTGTCAAACTTAGTTTCTGTTAGGAAGAAAAAATGGGAAATCAGGCTCTGTATTGACTTCAGAAATCTAAATAGAGCCTCCTTAAAGGACAAATACCCCTTACCCAAGATGGACCATATACTTCAAAGGGTATTTGGGTGAAAAATAATATCGATGTTGGATGGGTTCTCAGGTTACAACCAGGTGTTAGTGCTCCCAAGTGATCAACACAAAACTACTTTTACCACACCTTGGGGCACATTTATGTATGTCAAAATGCCATTTGGTTTGATGAATGCAGGGGCCACCTTCCAAAGGGCCATGGAAATAGCCTTTTTAGAAGATATTGGCTATTTTATAATCATTTACCTTGATGACATAACTATTTTCTCAAAGACTGATGAAGAACACTTGATTCATTTAAGAAAAGTTTTTTAGAAGTGTAGGAAATTTGGCTTATCTTTGAATCCCAAGAAAACAGTCTTTGGTCTCCAAGAAGGCAAGCTTCTTGGCCATATAATTTCAGAAGAGGGAATCAAAATAGACCCTAAAAGGATTGATGGCATATTGAAAATCAGCCATCCAAGAACCCTCAAAGAATTACAATCTTTCATTGGAAAGGTTAATTTTTTAAGGAGGTTTATCCCCAACCTTACTTAGCTATTAAGAGACATTGCAAACATGCTTAGGAAAGAGGTAGGTGTGAAATGGAATACACAAGCTAAATAATATTTTGAACTGGTAAAACAAGCTCTCACTCAAACACCAGTCTTGATTAGTCCATATTTCACCAAAGACTTTTATATCTTTTCTTTTGTATCATAACATAGAGTAGCTACAGTATTACTTCATAATAATGATTTGGGGCAAGAACAACCAATATACTTTTTTAGTAAGGCCTTAATATATGCTCCTCTCAAATATAACATCATGGAGAAGCAAGCCTTAGCATTAGTGAAAGCATTAAAGGAATTTAGAGTCTACATTTTACACTCTCACATAATTTCTTTTGTTCCACATACTGTTGTCAAGGATATTCTAAGTCAAGACCCTGATGGTAAAAGGGGAAAATGGATTGCCACTATTCTTGAATATGAATTAGAAATCAGGCCCACCAAACTGATTAAAGAGCAGGGGTTAGAAAAACTCATGGCTGATTCAAACTTCCAAGAACTGGATATGAACATGGTGGATGTGTTGGAAGAAATAGAATAATTCACTGCCCCTTTCATTGAAGAAACATTTATGAATTTTCCTTTGTATGCTGACATCATTTATGTACTTTTATATTTAAATACCCCCCCTTCTTTGTCCAAAACTAAATCTATATTTTTGAAACATAAAGCTTTAAATTATTGCATATTAGATGGGGTATTATATTGGAAAAATGATGTTGGAATTTTTCTTAAATGTTTACTGGAGGATGATGTAGGAAAAATCATGCATGAGCTGCATGAAGGAGAATGTGGAGGACACCTCTACTAGAAGACCACAACAAATAAAATCCTTAGATCTGGTCACTATTGGCCCACCCTTTTCTCAGATACTCAAAAGTTAGTAATGTCTTGCCATAAGTGTCAAATTTTTGATGGAAAAAGAAAACTCCTTCCCTTACCATTACATCCCATCAGTGTTGAGGCACCATTCCAGCAATGGGGCTTGGACTTCATTGGGGAAATTCACCCATCCTCATCAACCTAGCATAAGTGGATCCTCACTGCCACTGATTATTTTACCAAGTGGATAGAAGCCATACCATCTAGGAATGCTACTGACTTTGTCATTATCAAGTTCCTTGAAACAAACATCGTATCCAGATTTGTTTGTCCTCAAAAAATCATAACAGATAATGTTGTTGCCTTCAACTCTAAAAGAATGGTTGACTTCTGTTACAAAACCACATTACCTTGGGCCACTCAATTGCCTACTATCTCCAAGGAAATGGATTAGCTGAATCCTCCAATAAGAGCCTTATCAACATCATAAAAAAGTTGTTGGAGCAGAATCAGAAGTCATGGCATAGTAAGTTGGTTCATGCCTTATGGGATGATAGATTAACTACAAAGAAGTCAGTAAACATGTCCCCCTATCAGTTGGTCTATGGCATGGATGTAGTCTTCCCAACATCATTAGGAGTTCTAGTCATGAAACTCCTCCAAGAAGTGCAAATTGAAGAGAATGATATGCAGAGAAGAATCAACCAAAAAATTCATTTTCAGCAGTCCAAAGAAGAAGTCTATGAAAGAACACAGTTAGTCCAAGAAAATATCAAGAAGCTATTTGATAAAAGGACTAAGGAAAACAATTTCCAAGTTGAAGATTTTGTTCTTAAATGGGATTCAAAAAGGGAAGAGAAGGGAAAACATGGCAAGTTTGAGAACTTGTGGAAAGGACCCTATAACATTCATGTTGAGAGAGGTCACAATGCATTTTTCCTGAAAGAATTGAATGGAGAAGATTTATATGGAAGTCCTGTCAATGGCAGGATGCTCAAACATTACTTTTATCAAGAGTCATGAGTTTCAAAGATTTTTTACTTTCCATTGTAAATATCATAGTTTGAACATTGCATTCAAATTTAGAAAAATAAAAATACAAAAACAATAGAAAAGAGAAAAGAGGGCAGATTGTAAAACAAGAAAGGTAGTGTGCAAGCTCAAAATGCCACTCCCAAAAATAAACTTCTAGTTATTCATACAGCCTAATCATGACTAATTAGTTTTTCAATTTACTACTGATAGGTTAGTGAATTAGATCAGCGGAACAACATAATATTGGCTTATCAATAAGGTAAATTAGGATAGAAAACAAAGGTTCAAACAAGCTCAAACCCTGAACCTATGAGACTGATGAAGAACTAGTTCACATATGCTCAAAACTTGGACCAGAAAGAAAGAAAAGATAGCTCAAACAAATTCAAAATCAGAACTGAAGAGATAGTGAAGGATGTTTTGATTTTCATATCTCAAGCCTTCAAATTTTGTTTTAAATTTTATGCAAAATAAAAATCTATGTGTAGCTCGTTTTTATGCCATAGATCAGCAACAAGTTAGACTTTTTAATCTTGGCTTGGTTGCTTTTAAATTTCTGTTTCAAAATCTAGAGGATAAAAATCTGTTAGACAGTCTAATCCTAACAGATAGTAATTAGGTAGAGAAACTTGCGAGTTCAACTGCTTAATATGAACTCACAGAGGAATAAGATTATACTTAGATTAGTTTCCTATTTTTCAAAAAAAATAAAATGTTGATGAAGAGAGTTTGCTAGTCCAAATGCACTCTGAAAGAAGAAAAAATGTTAGGATAATTAGGAATGGGTAGGTAGAGATCTTTTTTTGATAGATTTCCATTGTTTCACATTGCTTCAGAGATTATCAAATCAGAGAAGGTCAGCCAAAAGAAAAGAAAATTGTTGAACAATGGATAAAGGCATTGGTTTACTGAAAAAGCCAGAGATCAATAGCTGAGGTTCTGGACACCTAAAGAAACCAGCTGTCCTCCCCAAGTGGAGCAACTGTTAACCACCTATAAATTTTCTTATACCCACAGGTGGCTAGACTTTGCCTTCAAAACTCAAGAGATAGTTCCCTTTGAAAAATTATCATCTTTTGAAATTTTTATGAAGATCTTTACCCTTTGAGTTAATCTTCACTACTGTTCCATTATTATTCCTAAGGTACTTGTTGTTCACTAAGAAAAAGACTACTTAAAAGCTTTGTTTTTCATGATTACACTTCTCCATTTCATCCATAAAAACCTTTCATTTTACCTCTCATTTCCTTAATTTCCCCCTTAAAACCTTGTGAAATCCTTTTATAAGGTTTGAAACCCCTTTTTTCTCCCTCTATTGAAAGCCAAAAAAGCCTTGGAAAACCTTCATTTTGGCCTAAAAAACCCATTTTTCTATTAAGGCCTTAAGCCCCTTTTGGCCTTAGCCCCAGCCCCTTTTTCCGCATATGACCCGTGCCAAGACCAGGCGCAAAGCGCTTATCGCATCGAAAATTTTTATCGCAAGCATTCATTTGACCCTTTTCTAGGTTCTTTTCCTTTTCTCTGATGCGATCCCACGATCGATTATCCACCGTTGATTTGATCTACTTTTCCCAAATCCAACGGTCCATATCGCTCCCCTTTTCCAAACCCGTCATTTTTCCTCTTCCTTCATCGTCAAATCTCTACCGTCGATCTAGTTTTCGGATCGATGGCTCTCGCTCCATCGCAAATCGACAATCGCAAATCCCTTTATCCTTTTCCTTTTTCCTCTTCTGATGTTGATCCCTTGATGAGATCTCAACCGTTGAATCCATAAGAACCAACGGCCTAGATTAAATCGCCCTCTGCCCATCGTCTCCACCATCGTGCCCACTGATTAAATCTCCATCGTTGATCTCTAAAACCAATCCAATGGACAATGCTTAATCGTGCATTGCAAAATAAAAAAACCCCAGTGTTTTGGCCTCTTCCTTTTCTTTGATGCGATCAAATCCTGACCGTTCATTCCGGTAGATCCGACGGTCCGCACTTCATTGCATCGTGCTCATTCATCTCATGATCCCTCCAACATCATCCTGCCAATTTAATCCTAACCGTTGATCTCTCTTATATCTAACGGTCTGCGCTCAATCGCATCAGCACATTTCATCGCCTCTTTGCCTTTTCCTCCTGTCGATGCGATCCTACGATCAAATCTCTGCCGTTGATTGTTTTAGATCGGATGGTCCGTATTACTCCTGCTCTTCAAACCCCGCCCTTCTCATTTCTAGCCATCGGCAGATCTCGACCGTCTATTCCCAAGATCCAACGGTCAGGATCTAAACCGTCACTAACCTCACCTACCATTTCCGCCCATACATCTTGCACTCCATCACGTGCGATCTACACCATTGGATCTGGTGCCTCCGATCCAATGGCTTATGCTGCGTTTCGCGTAATTTTTTCACCTGAACATTAATATTTCAGAATTACATGAAATGGGCAGTATTCAGAGGGACAGGTATCAAATGTTGTATGGAATCACGTTTTTTTGACTAAAATCAAAAACCGCTCGAATGCTGCGTGAAGACCACTAATTGTTTTTTGCTATACCGCTCCTCCCTCTGCAATGTAACTCCAGATTGGATCCTGGCTGCAGATCTTTGAGATTGGATGCTCCTAGCTTAATCTCACCTCGATCATTTTCCATTCACCTTTTCTCCCAAATGCTCCATCGAAATATCTTCGCCATTGATCTTTATGATCGAACGGTCCCATTTTAATCTCGCCCTCGTTTTCGCTTCCACCCTGATCTACTCCCAAAACATTTGACCAAGCGATCTAGACCATTGATTATTCTAATCCAACAATCCACATTTTTCCTCGCACCCAAACCTCCGTTGACCTGGTTAGCTGCTCTGCCAGGATTTTTCCTCCATCGCTTGCATTTGCACTTCCTCCGCTTTGCTCCAAAACGCTTCCACCAACCCTCCTAAGCAATTTAAACCATCAATTCGCAGGATTTAAATAATTTTTATGTGTTTTTATGCAGGTTTAGATGAAGTTAAATTTAAATCCTCCCGCAGATGTTTTCATGGTTATTAGTCAAGGATGACGATCCTTACGGCCTTCTGATACATATGAAAGGGTTTCAAATGGATAATTAAACGTTTTTAGGGAATTGATAAGTCATGATTATTGGTTTTCTGAGCAACAAATCCAATAAACCTTTTGCACACTTTCAAAAAACAAACACAGTCAACAATCAATTAATGAAAGGGAATTAGTGTCAAAGATGAAGATTATGGCTTAATCAAGCCTAAACACAGATCCAAAGCTAAATCACTGGGTTCGTAAAACAAATAATCAGATCCAGAAGACCTCGAATGCCACATCACAGGGGCCAATTGATTCCACAACTACTATATTGCCACCATGCAGCCTCTCTGCCTCAAAGGGAATACCCAGATCAAATCTCAGTTACAAACATTAAGGCCAAAGACAGCTAAACAGTTATTACAAGCAAAACAAATATCCTAACTGTCAGTAGAAGTTATTATAAAGATAAGAAGAGCCTTAAAATCAATATTTTTTACCCATTAAGCCTAAAAAGCAGAAATAGAGTAAATGAAACAGAAACTGTAACTCAATGTTTCCCTGCCTTATGCCTTGCATGGTTTTCAAGGCTAGGAATTGCATTTAGTGCAGAATTAATTACACTTCAACCGTAGGAACTCTTCCACCTCCTCATTTTATTATAAAATCTCCTTGAGGAGCACATTGTAAAGGGTTGGTTGGTCACTACTTGTAATACTGAAAACTCTCTGAAATAATAGATAGTCTGTTGAAGTTGAAGAAGAAATTGAAGTCTTGGAAGCTTGATGATGTTTTGACATGCTTGTTCTTGAGAAGGCTCTATCATTGGATCCCTGAGCTTGGCTATTGGTGATGTATTCTGAACTGTATGTTGTTTCTCCTATTTTCATTATGTTTAATAATTTCTTACTACAGTAGGATAAAAAGTTTAGGCTAAGAAATGACTCCTGGAAGCACCTTAGACCTATTTATCACTGTTCTATGTTTTCTTCTGCTGAGGTATTTTAGAGTCTTCAATCTTTGTTTTTAGTCCTCATGCTTGTTTATTTCTTTAATAGTTAAAATAGTTAGTTTTAGCATGATTTATGGTTTTCCCTGCTTGTCTGCTACCACTTGAAAACTGTTTTTGAAGTCTCCCTTTGAAGTACCATTGTTTGTAGTTTGCCAAAGAGGTTTGTTTTGATCATACCCTTTGTTCCTGCTAGAATAGTTGTTTCAAACGTTTTTATAGTTGTAGTCATGGATGTTTAGGAGTTCCCTCTTCTATGACTGAAATTATTAGTGAATCTTTCATGTTTTCTAATTCCTTTGAAATAAAATCTTTGAGGAAATAGGGAGTTCCCCGAATCTTAGATTTCATTTTGAAAGTTGTCTTGAAGTCATTATTTGTTTAAAGTGTGGTTTGTAGAATTCATGGTTAGCCCTATCTATCAAATGCGTCTTAATGTTCAAGTTTTTTTTTCAAGTTCCCTTTGTTGAGAATTAAACCTCTCTTTTCAAAATCATTAATGTTCACCTCATTCACAAAACTAAAGGATCCTGTGGCCAAGTTAGTTTTTCCCTTTGATATCCCATATCCATTTGTGAGCATGTTACCAATTTCATTTTGACTCCATTGCCCAATGAATCAGATATTTCCTCTTTCTACCTATCTTTCCTAGACCTTTCATGTTCTGCAGTATTAATTCAACAAAACAAACAAATCAAACAAAACTCGTACTTCATAACTAGTCTAAAATCAATACTTAAAAGCAAACAAGACATGCCTTTGCAAACAATTTGAGAGATCCCTCTCTGAGAACAGGAGGACTAGATCCTAGAACTCTAAAGATTGGTTCTGATGTTACCTTGTCTTTTGGTTGGCCAATTTATCAAAACACAAGACCCCAACAGAATATACCAAAAAGTTTCCCCAGGGGATCCCGCTCCAATAGGCCCCCAACACAAACATGTGACTCGTCCTGAGTCACTATGGTGTATGATCCTTCAGCTTGGCTTGGAGTGCATTGACCAAATATTTGAGAGGGAGCACCATTTCCAAACTCTGTGCAACATATCCCTACGCTTGAAGAACAAAATTCTTAGTGATGGGCCTTTCAGTGGCCATCTCGATACTTCTCTATGTATGTTGAATATCCTTCAAGGTAGTGTCCAATGTCTGCGAGAGCTGAAGAGCCTCCTCAGCCCATGGCTGTATGAGTGCCTCTAGTAACTGCTCTTTGCGATGAAAGTCCACAATATTTGTTTGGATTATCTAGCCCTCCTGCAGGCAGGCGAGGCGCTATGGAAGAATAAGGGTAGGTTCCACCATCCAAATGTCAACAAACTATTTTTCTTTCATGTGAAACTCATTGGGTAGCTATTTTACTACCATTTTATTATGAACCAAAGTCCAGAAACCCACAGCCTCATCTAAAATATTATCACACTACGTGATTGCAGCAACAATGCTGTCACTGGCATGCCTCACTTCGGCAGCTTGCTTCGGGCAGACTTCATGTGGAGTTTTGGGTTGCAACTTCACTTTTAGATTAGAATTTTGATGTTCAAACTTTCCCCAGATGGCCTGTAATTTAGTGCACGAAGCCCTTAAAGCGGTAGCGAGTCCTTCCAATTTTTCTTCTAGACCAGTTGTGGCCAGGACTTGTTATCACAAAATTGCACCTGATAGGATTCTAATCAGACAATCTTGTGTAACTATTTCAAACCAATATTGTGACTAAAGCTTAGCCTCTCTAGCTTGAGAGGGCTCTCTCAAAGGGTTAATGATATTGAATAAATATGTATTTAGATGGCTAACTCTATTTTGGAAACAACTTTCTTATAATGAGTGCAGGTTGAAAATAGTATCAATATGCAAAAATTGGGCTTATGGAGTCAACACTTTCAATGTCTCATGAGTTCACTTGATATGGAAGCTGAGGTAGGTAAGAGTTTTTAGTAGTAGTACACACACATGGAATAGGAAAAACATAGTTAATTCACCTATAAAGGAAGTCAGAGCATTACATGAATGAATTCTGAGTATTATAGATAAAAACCACTGCAAATGATACTCATAAAATATAGATAAGATAGGCACTAAAAACTCCATCAGAATCTCAAGTCGGTCAAGTAACAATCTCTGTATTACTGAAACAATCAAATTACATAAAGATGTCTTTGCCAAAAAATCTCCAATCCTTGACAAATTCGACTCAATGGCCTTTAATAGACTTGTTACATCATGAGATGATCCACCTCCTAGCTAGATTCATCGAATTTTTTCCTAATGACACCTTTCATAACCATGAAACATCTACTTAATGACAAAATGATAGCTATCCTACTTGACAGTCCTTTTCCCAATAGGACTCAAACTGCTCATTATTACATGTAACAATATTATCCTCTAAATAAATTACACTTTGACAAGTATGCCTTCACATGTTTGAATTAGGGTGATGGGACTCATCACTACATGACCGCTTAACTGACCTCCTCTAAAACTGGAAACAAAACCCTATTTTTTAGGAAAATGGTTTTCTTCTTCCACGAATGCTTTGGCTATTGACTTATCTTCGTTTTGTGGTGTTTATTTGCTGAATAATTACTTGTCATGGTTCTTTAACTCTTATATAAGATCCAGCTGTTTGAAAATGCTCGAAAACTTGCTTAAAGAGCTCCAACACGGTACATTACTAAAGTAATGAAGTTTTGTAGCATACTTTCGTAGTGCTTAAAAAATTCCATTTACCCTCAAATTTTTTGATTTTTTCCTTTGGCATGGTCTTCATCATCCTTAGACACATATCCCACACCAATTTCACCTCTTGACAGATGCCAAAACTGGTTCAAAAAGCAATAAGAAAAGCTATAGTATTTTTGTAGTGTTTTGTTGTCTTTCAAGCCAAGGAAAGCTACGAAACTACTGAAAAGTGCTGAAAATCAAGATTTTTGTGTAATTTAAAAAATGAACCCTATAAGTACCAAAAAATTGTCTATATCATATCATTAACCTTAAAAACCATAAACCAACTCACCTTATGATCCTTGAGGCATTTATTCCTCATTTATGATTGGTTGAGCTATTGGTTCTTCAAGCACTGTCATTTTAAGGCCTTTTTTCTCTAACTCTTCATGAATTAGTTCATGTTTCTCCTAGAGGTACTCAACCTGATATTTCAACCTTCTATTGGTGGCTTTCAAATGTGCGTTTATTCTTCTGAAATGTTTGGCCTCTTTCTTTGCTGGAATGGTCCATTCGATAAGTTGCTCTGTGTTATCCAAATTCTTGGAAACACTGTTATCCTATTTTTTCCAAATTGCCTTCATATTTTCAAATTTAATCTTCTCTACAATGTGTTTCCTTACTTCACTTTTCATAACAGCAATTTCATGATTGTACATTTTCAATTGTTCTTCGAGGAGCTGCAACTCTGTTTTTTCCATCACCTTCTCTTTTCCTTTCTTTGTTTTGTTAATTTTATATTTCTCTGTAGGTGATGAAAGGTCAATGACCTCTTGTGGTGGTTGGATTGTGTCAGTAGGTGGTGGGAGCTATTTATTGCTCTCTAAAAGATTCCTCTCATGCTTTGTCGTAGGATTTCTTGCTTGGAGCATAAAACTTGCATCTTCTCCCTCAAGTTCTAATTTATTTGGAGATTTAGCCTTTTTTAACTTATATCCACCTTCCTCTATGTCCTTAGCCTGGACTATAGGAGTCTCTTCTATTTCAATGGCATGTAATATATCTTCAAGATTTCCTTTAGCTATGGCTCTGTCTTCTACAACCATTGTTTTCTCTTCTAAAATCATTGTTTAGCTCCTTGCCCTCATTTTTGTTTCTTGTTTACTCACATTATTTTTTTGTTTTGCAGGTTTGACCACCTTCAACTTATGTTTTTCAGGTGGGACATTTGGTGTGTCAAAAATCTGCAATTGTTCTGTCTCCATCATAATTGGCTCACTTGGTTCTACTCTTGCAGGTTCATTTGGTTCTGCTACTAATGGTGATGGAATTTTCCTAGGTTTAGGAGTTCTTGAAGGAGTAAGAGCATCCAACTCGAAACCACTAACAAACAAGAATGAGGACCAATATCTGCCTAACCTTTGAAGTTCATCTAAAACTAACAGTTTCATTAAACCATTATGAAATAATGAAGTCTCACTTCCTTCAGACTTTGCTTGGACCTTATCTGCCATTTTTGACAAAATTTTATGTAAATAGAAAGGCAAATCAAGGGACATATTACCAGTAATGTGTGGAAATAACTTGAAATGATATGAGTATACTTTCTGGCATCTCCCTTCACAAGTAAAGTACTTTTGGATGATGAGTAGCAATTCTAAGTAGTTTTCCTTTATGCAACTTCTTGGAATAGCATTGGTGAGATCCATTTCAGTATGCTCAGGCTTCATAAAATCTTTGCACTACTCCATGTTAAACTTGAAACCTTTGAACCACTTCTCCTGTCCTCTTGGAATCTTTGTTGTAGATACAATAACCTCTGGTGTGATGGAAAAATTGAGCATTCCCACTTTGGTGGTTGTTCCATTGAAATTCAAAGCAAACCCTTTAGAAACCAAAGTATGGCAACCTTGTAATTTCTCACAAAACTATAATCAACCTGTCCTTCTGAAGACTTCCACTACTATTGGGTCTTCATTGATCAAATTCATATCTTTAGGTGCATATCACAGGCATTGGCCACCCTTGTTTGTCTTTCTTTTCTTTGCCATGGTTTCTTTAATGTCTTCACAGCCTCGCTTGATGATTTGGAACCTCGCTTGATGATGCTTAAGGTAAACCTTTGAAAACACCAGCCACAACTTTGGCTTAGGGCAATAGCTCTCCAAAGCTCAATATCATGCAAGGAGGAATCAGAAATGAGAAATTACTAAATTAGGAAAGGTTTTTGAATTTTTAATGTCCTCTCATGACTCAATGACGACTCATACATACCTCAAATGAACATGATTACTGCAAGCTTGAGCATGTATCTTGATTTTATCCCTCCATGACTTGAATGGCATCTAAATTACCCTTTCCCAACGATTTTATGACACCTAATAGCAAAACTGACAAGACAGACAGGAAATCACGCTTTCGTATCATCTCTAGTGTAATTTTGGTTGTTTTCACTACGAAACTATCAGCAGTTTCGTAGCGAAAAGTGAATTTTCACAGTGTATTTTGCTACAAAACTATGGTTTCTTGGATAAAATGGCATTTTAGGTACAAAAATCTTGGAAATTGAAATCAGTCAGAAAATGATGCATGATGTGACATGAAAGAGTTTGAAAATGAGTGGGTTTAAACCTTAGGATAAACTTAAATAAGGAAAATTCAATATTTCCCTTGACCAAGTATAAAAAATGAATGCTATAACCCTATTTTTTACACATGAACCTTTTTACCCTTGTCAAATGATCCTTCATTTTTTTTGGGTGATAATAGGACTATCAGAACTTCACTGCATACTTGGTGGTTTTTCACTTCAAGTGCAGCGTGCTAAGATTTGGCCGCGCGACAAGCTCCTTCTACTGCTTGTTGTTTCTTTTATGCGTCTGAAGCCTACTTCTTGGACTCTACATCACTGGTGTGAGCATGGGCCTCACAGAACTGAAGTTCATCAACAATCATAGTGTGCATCAGATGCAACTTTCTTGTAGGTAAAATAGAAAATTTAATATTAATATCACTCGCACCTCTGAACTGGGTGTGTCATCTGACATCTACATGGATGGCCGACGCAGGTATTTTCACAAGTCGAACATCTCTAGTCGTTAGTAAGGCTATGTTCGGTAGCTGCTCACTAGTTACATGTGTCCTCATCTGGCTCGCCTGAGCAATGCTCACTAGAATCAGGCTCGCTTGCATTTTTTGTTCTTGGATCCCAACCTGCACAAATTCAAGCATAGTCTTATACTACACTTCCATATCTATCCAACAATCCTTGGTTGTAGATGTGACATTTTTTGCAATCTCATTAAGGTCATCCTCAGTCAACATCAAGACCTCCTCTCGAGTATCTTTAGATCCCTTTCTCTTCTTCCTATATCCACTAATGGCCTGATAACCACGCTTTATTTCTTTAGAAGTATGCACTTCTACTTGATCCACTGTGTATTTTGGTGTAGTACCATTTTTCTCTGGCTCTGCATGTTTTTCCAAGTCAATAGTTTCATCAGTTGTGGTCGGTGTGATTTCCTTTTCTAGCGGCTTTTGAGTTGTTTTCTCGGTGGTTTTCTCTAGTTGAATACTAATGCATGGCTTCATTGGTGTTTTAGGAATTGATGAGGGCACACCAAGCTCCAACCATGCTTGTGGCGATTTGGCAGTGATGCGGATCAGATCGTCTTTTGTGACCAAATAGGGTAACTCATACCAAACTCCCTCCATGGCACCTTTTGCACAAATATGCATATTATGGAAAGTGGCTTTGAATTCAGATATCATCTTATATTGATCATAAAGTGTTGGGGACAAACTTGGCTTAGACTAGACTACTTTATCAAACGAGGCATCAAAAATTACCCAACTAATCTTATTCTCCTTAATGCACGCAGGGTCTGATGATTTCCACAGTGTCGCATCCCACACGACCTCACACATCTAGGGATCTCTCTCAAAAAACTAGGTATCCTCAGGGGTATTCCACCCAATTAAAGAAATCAATAACAATAGCCAAGCATAATGGAAACTCTTACCCACTTCATGTGCTTCGTTCACATTCTCTAAAAACTCCTTTCACAAATAATGTGGCTAATTATAGATCACCCCATTTTTACATCAACCAGCAAGAGAAATCACCTACATAGGCACCTCCTTTAGTCTACATTTATGCATCATACTGTAGGGCAAGACAATCATGTCGAGTTTAAAAATAGGATCATATATCCCACTCACCACAAATCCTTTACTTTTTCACGATACTTGGTACTTAGCTTTGATCTGTTTTGCAATGGCTTTTTCTTGTGCTTTTCCTCCAAAATCAGCAATTGGATCTGTGCCTTTAGCAGGTAGGCTAGTGATCCTATGGATAAACACAAAATCAATCGGAATTCACTCTCCCTGCCATAGTGCATCATCATATATGAGCGCAAGAAATTGTCGGACATAGATATCATTTATTGGGTTGTGCCCAAAGTGAGGGATTTGCAACAAATTCAACAGGCATGCCTTATGAAAACCCAACACCCATCTCTTTTGCTCTAGGTGCATGATTCCCCCTTCATACTAGACATGGTTGAGGTAGATTTATGGTGCAATTTACGAAATTTTTCCACATTCGTGATGTCCCAATCCTCCATTCTGAATTGTGGCACTTTTTCAAACATGTCTCCTTCTATCGGGACATTTTTAGGGATCAAAGGAATTTGGATTATTCCTCGCACCTTTTCAAGATCTTGGGAACCCTGGCCATCGGTTTTTGCGGTGAAACATAGGTCGGAAACCATGAGAATGGGGCAACTTTGACCACACCCTCCTCTTCCTCGATAATTGTCTCGGGGATCTCCATCATATGCCTTTTCAGGCACTCAACCGTAGTGGAGAGTGGCTTTGGAGTCTTCTCCCAAAGGGATTTCATTGTTCAATATGTTTTCCCATTCTTACACTTTGTGGGCATAGGTGTCTTAGTAATCAGTGCAGCAGGGAACTTTGGTGCAGTAGGGTCATCTTCGAGTCCTGAAGCTATCATACTAGGCGGAATTAAGTAACCCAACTCTCTACACCCCTACTCTTCCTCGAATTCTGGATCCAAACGAGACATACACAATGAGTATGCAATAGAAATCAAGGAGCTCAAGGAAAATAATTCACTCAGAAATAGAAGGGAACTATTGCAATCTCATAGGTCATATTTATACTTTTGGTGCTTCTTTAACGGTTCATTCTGCATTAATGTGTCTCCATAAATGACAAAATAGTCCCAAATCTATAAAAATACCCTCATTAAATTCAACCTAGATGCTCCCATAAACGATAATAAAGTTTTATTTTCCATATTTACTGTTCTGATGGCTAATTTTTGGAACCTATGTGACCTACTCAACCTCCTCACACAACTACCGCGCTCGCATCACACCTTTCTCTGCATCCTCCATCCTATCTGCGTAGATCTGATACTCTGGCCATATATTCATTTGTACAGACAGGGTCATCCTTGTACGACTTCAATCAGATTCCATTGACATACTTAGGAAGGTATTCTATGTTCAATGTGCCCAGGCACACTGCACCTTCATCAGTGATTTCCATAAAAACATATGGCCCTAGCCAATGCATCTTCAACATCCCTGGGTGGCACACAAACTTGATTTCATTTAATAAGACTAATTTATCTTCCTTAAACACCTTTTTCCTGATGTGCCTGTCATGTCATGCTTTTTCGCATGCCTTCTGAACTTGCTAGTGATAATTGGAAATAATGCGATCTTATTCTAGTGCGGTAAACATTCCTCCATAAGATCTAATTCTACCATATTTGTGGATGTTTCAATGCGCAGACTAGGGACAATGAACTCCATCGGAAACACAGCTTCTTGCCCATATACCATCTTAAAATGTGTCCTACCTGTCAACTTCTTGCATGTGGTCTGATATGCCTAGAGAACGGCAGGTACACACTCATCCCAACCATTTCACACCTTGGTAAGCGCAGTATCCAATTTCTTATTGAATTCTTCAACTGCACCATTCTCCTGGGGTTTATAGGGAGAGTTCTTCTGATGATGCATCTTGAACTCGTATGTTAATGCTTCAATGGTTTCATTCAAAAAATGTGTACCCTGATCGCTTATCATAATCTTAGGACATCCAAAGCGAGTCAAAATATTCTCAAATATGAACTACACAGCTATATCTACATTACAATCCTTCACAGGTTTAGGTTCAACCCATCTAGTTACATAGTACGCTGCAGTGATAATGTAACACACACCACTCTTCTTGCCTAGAGGATTGATAGGTCCAATAAAGTGTATAGCCCATTTCTCAAATTCTTGCAGTGCCATCCATGGATGCAAGGGCATACTATATCTGCAAGATGGCTTTCTAGTCCTCTGTCATACATCACATGAGTGGCAATGTGCATAGGCATCATTGTGTAGTGCGGGCCACCACAACCCATTTCGCAAAATATTCTGTGCAGTTTCCTTATCTACATAATGACTAGATACAACCCCTCCATGAGATTCATCTAAGATTGCATTTATTTCATAATCCAGAGCATATCTTCACAGAACTTCATTTGCACCCATTTTGTACAACTATCTAGCAATAACAGTGAATTTGGTTGCGTGCGCCGTGAGCTCTTTCTTCTGTTGAACTATATATTCTCCAAGCATGCATCCAGTAGTCATAAATTGAATAATATTGGGGAAATTCTCATCGACCACCTTTATCGCAAACAACTGCACATCTGGAAATCCATCCTCCAAGTTCATAGGTTCTTCACCATTCTCAATGCGTGAAAAATGGTCTGGCCCAAAATTTAGTCTTTCGGGTTTGACAATCATCTCAAGGTCATATTCTTAGAATAATAACAACCACCTACAGATATTCCCCCACAAACACAAGCTTATTGACCAAGTACATTAAAATAATATTATCAGTAAACATCCTGAAATGGCCCCCTAATAGATAGTGGCAGAATTTTGTAGCACGTACACCATTGCTAGTCCTTCTCATTCCATGGTTGAGTAATTTCATTCTATGCTTCAGATTTTCTGGCTTACATAGGAAATAGGGTGATCAATCTCTCTCACTCCTGGTTATGCTAAAATAACTCTGAACGCAATACAGGAGGCATGAGAATGCACATGAAACACTTTTGACCAATTTGGGAAGACCAATATAGTCACAGTGACCATCATTTCCTTCAACAATTCAAAGATCTTCTGACACTCCTCATCCTAGTATAATGTTGCATCCTTTTTGAGAAAATTCTCCATGGGCGCAGTTATCAGTGCATAAACATGAATAAAATTTTGATAATACCCTGTGTACCCCAATATTGAGCGCTATTGCTTAAAATTCTCAGGTATCTCTAGATAAACTATTAATGTGATCTTCACAACATCTACCATCAAGCCTTGCTGGTAGAAAATGTGTCCCAACAGTATCCCAAATGCAACACAAAATATACACGTCTTCAAATTCAATGAGATATGGTACTTCTAATAGGTATCCATCATTAAGCATAGGTTTGAAACTTTCTTCCTCAACAGCCCAAACAAAGTCCAATCATAAAAGTATACCTCCAAGAGCTTGTGGATAAATTCTTTGAAATAATCTACTACTACATGCGAGAAGATGGAAGGTACATTATTCAATCCAAAGGGCATGATTGTATTAGAGTCGATCTATTTATCCCTCCATCAGAGATCAAAATCTCTTTTGTTGCATTCATTTTAGGTGTCTCATCTAGTCCAGTCAGTTGCATTCCGTGAGGAAGCATCGATTATTTGATGGAAGGGTATTGTCTCTCATTTTCCCTCATGTCATGTATCTGTTGGTTTGTGTCTAATCATCAAGGTTCATCAAAGTCAATGTTACAGTCCTTCATAGTCATGGATGGTATTTTGGTCAGCAAAGAGTTATTTCAGTCATTAGGTCTAAGGTTTTGTTGATTCAGTCTTTAAAGTGTCCAATAATGCCAGCAGGCCAGAGGGAGGTTCAAAATAAGTTTTTATTTCAAATATTTCATTGTCATATTTGCTTGATCGTGACTTTTTTTAAAAAATCTGTCTTAAATAAAATCATCATTTTGTCCTTTGTAATAAATGCCATGTATATATTTTAAAAGTTTTTCAGTCATGAAATACTTCAAGGCACAACCCTGGTCATCCTTTGTCGAAATCCAATTCCATTCATCCTTGCAAAAGATAGAAGAGTTTCATCATTTCAGTCAAAAAATTAAGTGGAAACAAGCAAAGCAGAGTTCTCTTGTGAAAGTGCCAAAGTCTGCAAAAGTAGAAAGAGAATTTTCCAAATGAAAATCAAAATCCTTCATGTATATGAAATGTTTTCATGTTTAAACAATTCATGTGCAAACAAATCCTCAAAGAAGCCAAGCTAAATTGTGAAAAATCAAAAGACAGTGTTGGAGGGCGAAATCTGGGTCAAATTCAGTGTTGCGGCACATTGGGTGAAGTGCGCGGCGCATAGAGCTGCCCACTGTAGTGTTCTTTTTGAACGTGCGCGGCGCATATAACGCACGCGGCGCATTGGGTTTTGCGCGCGGCGCACAGAGCAGACATACAGATTTTTGATTATTGCTTCCAAATACTTCAATTGACTCATTCCTTTCACTCAAGTAAGTGCATGTCATCTTTTTAGTGCCCATGAACTCGTGATTGATGAGGTTATATGGTTGAATATGAGAGTTGGGATGCCAATAATTTTAAACCCTATTCCCTTGTTTAAAATTGCTTCTTGGGGTTTGAAATTTGAGTTTTAAAGTTTGATCTTGGTGCCAAAATACTTCATCTCCCCCACATTGTTCATTCCTTTCCAATCACCGTCATACCATCATTATAACCCCTCTCCTATTCCCTTGTATCCTACATCATATCCCATCATTTTTTCCTTCCCATTTCATTGGTGAAATATCCCAAAACCACTCATATCACTTGTTCCCATCTTTCCCTATTCCTAAAACCTACCATTCCCTATCACTCTACCACTATCATTTCACTTATAAAATCTAAAACCTCATATTCCCCAAACATAATCAAGTGACTGTCCTCACATTATAAACTTCACTTGATCGAACCATATTTTTCCCACAGTCCACTATACCCCTATTTATCACAATCCTTTCCCATATTTGGCACACACTTGGAAATTGGAGGCAAAATACACTAAATTTTTATTTCTACCTCACACATATCATCATACATTTGGAATAGACTTGCAAACACCATGACAGACACAGATTCATATTATGAGCAAGACAATGATTTCGCCAGTGAACTGCATGCACCAGGAGGGCACTGAAACATCGCAAAAGACATGACCAGCTCCAAATATTGGCCGAAGCTTCATTGGCTGAGCATAGTACTTGATGAGGGACCTTCAGCTCAAATTTAAAGGAATTTGGAGAAAATTTTGTCATTTTTGAATTTTTTTGGTCACAAAACAGGCTTTTTTGCCCGACGCGTAGCACCACCTTGCGCGCGCTTATGATTGGGAGCTCTTCAGAGGGAAAAATTAGTATTTCTGGATTTTTTATGAAAATTTATGCATGCTCAGGAATGGCCTAAGAATTTCATCAAGTTCTGGGTTGCCTAAAGGGTCAAAAACACCTTGAAAATGGCCTTTCTGCCACTTTTTGCATCCACAGGAAGCAGTGTTGGGAGATTGAACTTTTAGAGGGGCAAATGGACACCAAATCCAGAAATTCCACTTGGGTTGGAAAGTAGAAATGTAGGGATTTCCAACGAGATATCATTAGCCCAATTTTCACTTTAGGAAGGGCCTCAAAAACAGCTACAAAGTTGTGCTACACATAGAGATTTTGGGCGCGACGCATAGAGGATTTTGGCCTATTTTTCACGCCACAGCTCAGAGTTTCACCTAGTTTTGGCCAGTTTCACTTTTTCATGTAACTATTGATCTACCTTGATGTAATTTCATAACCATGATGCACATTTTTACTTGTTCTAGAAGATTCATTCACCAAAAGGTGAAATGTGAGTGAATGGATCAGTTTCCTAGCATATAGAGGCAAGTTGTTTCATGGCCTATTTTCTCGTTCCTAGTTTAGATATGGTTGAAACAGCTCCTAGAATGATGAGCTCGACCCCCAGAGGCATGGGAATGGGTTAATATTGTCTATATTATGTATTTTCTCAGACATTTTCATGGTGGGACATTTTGGATTGCTGGCACTTCATTGTTAATTTCATTCTTCAATTTTGGCAAAGGAATAGACCAGGGTTTGCAGCCATTTTTGGGATCCTTGTGGCTTTGTGTTTTGATGGTGTTTTCCTCTATGTATCTGTAAGTTCATTGATGTTTATGTGTAACATTTTCATTCTTCTTTCTTCTTAAACTGAACAAACAAGTTATAAAGGTAGAATTCATTGGTTTGCATTACTCCGCCTTCATTTTTGTTTAGTTTTTCATGTTTTCATTTGTTTGAGGAGGATTCTCAAGACCCTCTTGCCATCTTCAGCTCCTCACCGGTTTGATTCATCCATCCACTCAAGCTAAAGCATAAAAACTATTGCCTACCTTTCCCAAATCAGAACTCTGCAAAAACTAGGCCTAATCCCCGCACCCAAAACTGCCTTTCCCTTGATCCAACAAAAAACCCCAAAAACATAATCAAAATCCTTCACTTATATACCTAGCCTAAAATTATCTTCTATTTCAGTCATCTCAAGCCCTATTGATTAATTTTCGCTGAGATTTACCCAGAGAGAGACCTCTCCTGTTCTAGTAGGGCTAGCTACCAGACTGAGCGTGGTTTGATGTTACCCTGAACTCTGCCTTTTTTAGCCTGAGGTAGATTTAGGCAATAACATAGTGGCGACCATAATGGGGAAGAAAATGGTTTGCTTGTTGATGTTATTTGTTTTATAAGCTACAGATGGAGCCTAAAGTTATCTAGGTAGCCTTCGAAACACTCTTGCTTTGCATTAGCGAAAGTAGATAAACGTTGCTTCAGTCAATCTCCAGTCTAGTTTGTAAACGTAACATCTAACTTATAAATTTCCCCAGTACATGTATCAAGTTAGATATAATGGTTGATGGTGGACAACGGTCAGACATGAGAAGGCTGAAATCATTCACCTGGTGACTCCAACTCAATGTAGAGACTCCACTGGAGGACTAACTCTTTCTCTGAGAAAATGGAAGGATCCTACACAAAGTTCAGGTATCCAAAGTGGAATGGTATTCAAGATCTAGTATGATTTCTTGCAAACTATTTCTTTATTGTTCTTGAAGCTATCCTGAAAGTTTTTCAGAATTTTTGGTATGATAAAGGTGATCAAAATATTCGCTCAACCCATTCAAAAAGCGTAAATATTGAGTTTCCCTTTGATCCTGGCCTCCTTACTTTTCCCACATCTTATGATGACTCTCTTCAGAGTGATGAGCTTAAGAAAACCAAACTGATCCCGTAGCTCTTGTATATACTCCCACACCTTTTATAGTCTCAGATAGGTATAAACTTCTTGTTTTACCTTCTGTTCTCCATGCTTTCCCTGTAAATTATTACCTATATTTGCCGAGATTTGATGGTGAATGTAACAATGTCAATGCTGAGCAACATGTGCAGAATGTTGAGACTTTTCTAGACCTTTTTGAAGTTGATGAAGAAGATGTTAGTATTAGACTTTTTTCTCTTTCTTTGCAAGGCCAAGTCAAGAGTTGGTTCAAAACTTTGCCTGATGCGAGCATATTAGATTTCCAGCAGTTTTTCAAAGTTTTCCTCAAGAGGTGGGTGATCGGACAAAACCCTTTCCTTATTTTAGACGAGTATGCCCAGCTGAAAAGACAGTCAGGGGAGACAGTACAACATTTTTCTGCTAGATTTAACAAAGTATATTTTTCGATGCCAGCTGATATAAGGCCTTCTCCTAGATCTTCTCTCTTGCACTATCCGGGTGCCTTTGATCCGGAAATGGAGTTTTAGCTGAGAGAAAGAAATATTGCAACACTTCAAGAGACGCAGAACAATGCAGTAAATGTAGAGGCTCATTTGTTGATCCGAAGGGCAAGGTTGAAGGAAGAAGAGATGAAAAACATAGATCTGGAGAAATTGACATCTTTAGAGGTAAAGCTTGACATTTTGGTAAGTGCAGTAGAAGAGACGATGCAAAAGAACACCACAAGGAATGAGTATAATGTTCAAGCCCGTGACTTGATGATTGAAGAAGAACAAGTTGCTGGTCCAAAAAATTCGGTTTCTTATTCCAGTTGTCATAGTGATTGTTTTATAGATCATTTTGGAGAAGAGGGAGCTGTTGATATGACATGTATGCTTGATGATGTGTTTTATACTAATGACTTGCCTGAGTTTGATCAGTATGATGATGATTATGTTCTCCAAACAGAAGCTAATCTTGCAGACAAATTAGCAGCTAGTTTGTGGAAGGAGGAAGTTCACTTTCAGCAGCTCGAGTACAGTGATCAACCGATGCATATCAACTATGGCAATGACGAGGAAAGTGCAGCAAATTTTGAAGTAAGTGAAGGATCTTTGCCTTTTTGTTTTGATTCGTTTCAGTTCATCAGAGATAACTTCCATGCTATCAGAAATCAACTGTCGACAATTCTTGATCTGGACCATCTTGAGGGCAATGAAAACCTTGTTCAAGACTTCTCATATTCAGATTTGTAGTCCCCAAATGCCATTTATTTTCAAGTTACAGATGAAGCCATGGAAGCCGGCACATATGATCCAATGATACAAGGTGACTCCGTGCCATTTTTTTTTGAATCATTCCAGTTGTTGAAGGGTAAATTGCATAGTAAATCTTCAAATAAGCAGCCTATAGGAAATCAACAATCTCTCAATTTTAATGTTGAGGATGAGACAGATATAGAAATTCTTGAGCAAGTTGTTAATGAGAAATCTTCTCCTGAAACGACTGATAACATAATTTTTGATACAAAACCCTCCCTAGCTCCAGATTTACAGCCACCAAACGAAATTGAAGGTCAGATTGTGGATGAAGGCGTGGAAGCTGAAATACATGATTTAATGATGCAAGGGAATTCTGTACCCTTTTGTTTCGAAGCATTTCAGTTTATAAAGCAGAATTTTAGTAATATCTCTAAGGAAAAAGATGAACAACCAGTAGGATGCCATACAGTTTCAATGGATACGTCGCAGCAGTCTTCTCAAGTTTTTGATGATCCTATTGCTCGTGTGTTGGATGATGTTTGCTGTAAAAGTTCTTCTCCATTAGCTAACCTTGTGACAGAAAAGAATGTTGATAATAATCTTACTCAAAGGTCACCTTCATTGTCTTGTCTAACATATTTTTCATTACAAAGCCCATTTCAAGGTTTGCAGTCATATGAGGAGATTGATAAAGGAGACTTTTGTTTTGTTTGGAATCAGCAATAGAGTTTGGTTATTCACGAAATTCAGGATCCGTTTGATAGCCTACTGTTATCACCAAAGAAAGACAGCACAGATGTGAGGAAAATCTTAATATTCAGCTATGAAGATTACTTGGACCAGAATAGTAATGTGTTAATGGAAATCAATAGCTATGTTTATGAAGATCCTTTCGCAGTATTCTTGAAGTCATCCAGTCAATTCATGCTTTGCAAGTTTATCAACAGTCAACTTGATTCCAAATTTCCATGGGAGTTGCCTTTCGATTCCTCCCTTTTCTTGCACATCAAAAAGAATTTGGGAAGAAATCAAATAGCAGCTAGGATTCTTACATGGTTGCATTGGCTATTCCATTTCACTTGATCGGGTGGTGAAAAGAACAATTAGAGTAGGTTTGATGAATAAGCTCAATTATGAGCATCTTTCCAGTTTGTTAGTTATGTTCTAGTTATGTTTGGTCTTATTTTAGTTTTCAGTTCTAGCCTTGAGTCTGAGTCAGTCTTCTTAATGTCAGTTTTTGTGTTTTGAATCCATTGCCCAATGGATGAAGGCATTTTCTGCTCTTCCAAAGATCTGTAGTTCTTGGCACCTCCAAGGAGCTACCATCCCCATTGGAGCCAATGTTAGAGTCGGTCTGTTTATCCCTCCGTCAGAGATCAAAATTTCTTTTGTTGCATTTCATTTTAGGTGTCTCATCTAGTCCAGTCAGTTGCATTCCGTTAGGAAGCATCGATTATTTGATGGAAGGGTCTTGTCTCTCATTTTCCCTCATGTCATATATCTGTTGGTTTGTGTCTGATCATCAAGGTTCATCAAAGTCAATGTTACAGTCCTTCATAGTCATGGATGGTTTTTTGGTCAGCAAAGAGTTATTTCAGTCATTAGGTCTAAGGTTTTGTTGATTCAGTATTCAAAGTGTCCAATAATGCCAGCAGGCTAGAGGGAGGTTCAAAATAAGTTTTTATTTCAAATATTTCATTGTCATATTTGCTTGATCATGACTTTTCTTCAAAACTCTGTCTTGAAGAAAATCGTCATTTTGTCCTTTGTAATAAATTCCATGTATATATTTTCAAATTTTTTCAGTCATGAAATACTTCAAGGCACAGCCCTGGTCATCCTTTTCCGAAATCCAATGCCATTCATCCCTGCAAAAGATAGAAGAGTTTCATCATTTCAGTCAAAAAATCAAGTGGAAACAAGAAAAACAAAGTTCTCTTGTGAAAGTGCCAAAGTCTGCAAAAGTAGAAAGAGAATTTTCCAAATCAAAATCAAAATCCTTTATGTATATGAAATATTTTTAGGTTTAAACAATTCATGTGCAAACAAATCCTCAAAGAAGCCGAGCTAAATTGTGAAAAATCAAAAGAAAGTGTTGGAGGGCGAAATGTGGGTCAAATTCAGTGTTGCGGCGCATTGGGTGAAGTCCGCGACGCATATAAGGTGCGCCGCGCATAGAGCTGCCCACTGCAGTGTTCTTTTTGAACGTACGTGGCGCATTGGGTTTTGCGCGCGGCGCACAGAGCAGACACACAGATTTTTGATTATTGCTTCCAAAAAATTCAATTGACTTGGTCCTTTCGCTCAAGTAAGTGCATGTCATCCTTTTAGTGCCCATGAACTCGTGATTGATGAGGTTATATGGTTGAATATGAGATTTGGGATGCCAATAATTTTAAACCCTATTCCCTTGTTTAAAATTGCTTCTTGGGATTTGAAATTTGAGTTTTAAAGTTTGATCTTGGTGCCAAAATACTTCATCTCCCCCACATTTTTCATTCCTTTCCCATCACCATCATACCATCATTATAGCCCCTCTCCTATTCCCTTATATCCTACATCATATCCCATCATTTTTTCCTTCCCATTTCATTGGTGAAATATCCCAAAACCACTCATATCACTTGTTCTCATCTTTCCCTATCCCTAAAACCTACCATTCCCTATCACTCTCCCTCTATCATTTCACCTATAAAATCCCAAACCTTAGATTCCCAAACATAATCAAGTGACTATCCTCACATTATAAACTTCACTTGATCGAACCATATTTTTCCCACAGTCCACTATACCCCTATTTATCACAATCCTTTCCCATTTGGCACACATTTGGAAATTGGAGGCAAAATACACCAAATTTTTATTTCCACCTCACACAGATCATCATACATTTGGCATAGACTTGAAAACACCATGACGGACACAGATTCATCTTATGAGCAAGACAGTGATTCCGCCACTGAACTGCATGAACCAGGAGGGCACTGAAACATCGCAAAAGACATGATCGCCTCCAAATCTTGGACGAAGCTTCATTGGATGAGCATAGTACTTGATGAGGGACCTTCAGCCCAAATTTCAAGGAATTTGGAGAAAAGTTTGTCATTTTTGAATTTTTTTGGTCACAAAACAGGTTTTTCTGCCTGACGCGTAGCGCCACCTTGCGCACGCTTATGATTGGGAGCTCTTCAGATGGAAAACTTGGTATTTCTAGATTTTTTATGAAAATTTATGCATGCTCAGGAATGGCCTAAGAATTTCATCAAGTTCTGGGTTGCCTAAAGGGTCAAAAACACCTTGAAAATGGCCTTTCTGCCACTTTTTGCACCCACAAGAAGCAGTGTTGGGAGATTGAACTTTTGGAGGGGAAAATGGACACCAAATCCAGAAATTACACTTGGGTTGGAAATTAGACAGGCAGGTATTTCCAACGAGCTATCATTAGCTCAATTTGGACTTCATGAAGGGCCTCAAAAACAGCTCCAAAGTTGTGCTACGCATAGAGATTTTGGGCGCGGCGCATAGAGGATTTTGGCCTATTTTTCACTCCACAGCTCAGAATTTCGCCTAGTTTTGGCCAGTTTCACTTTTTCATGTAACTATTGATCTAAATTGATGTAACTTCATAACCATGATGTAATTTTGGCACATTTTTACTTGTTCTAGAAGATTCATTCACCAAAAGGTGAAATGTGAGTGAATGGATCAGTTTCCTAGCATATAGAGGCAAGTTGTTTCATGGCCTATTTTCTAGTTCCTAGTTTAGGTATGGTTGAAACAACTCCTAGAATGATGAGCTCGACCCCTAGAGGCATGGGAATGGGTTAGTCTTGTCTATATTATGTATTTTCTCATACATTTTCATGGTGGGACATTTGGGATTGTTGGCACTTCATTGTACATTTCATTCTGCAATTTTGGCAAAGGAATAGACCAGGGTTTGTAGCCTTTTTTGGGATCCTTGTGGCTCTGTGTTTTGATGGTGTTTTCCTCTATGTATATGTAAGTTCACTAATGTTTATTTGTACCATTTTCATTCTTCTTTCTTCTTAAATTGAACAAACAAGTTATAAAGGTAGAATTCATTGGTTTGCATTGCTTTGCCTTCATTTTTGTTTAGTTTTTCATTTTTTCATCTCTTTGAGGAGGACTCTCGAGACCCTCCTGCCCTCTTCAGCTCCTCACCGATCTGATTCATCCATCCACTCAAGCTAAAGCATCAAAACTATTGCCTACCTTGCCCCAATCAGAATTTTGCAAAAACTAGGCCTAATCCCCGCACCCAAAACTGCCTTTCCCTTTATCCAACAAAAAACCCCAAAAACATAATCAAACTCCTTCACTTATATACCTAGCCTAAAATTAGCTTCTATTTCAGTCATCTCAAGCACTATTGATTACTTTTCACTGAGATTGACCCAGAGAGAGCCCTCTCGTGTTCTGGTAGGGCTAGCTACCAGACTGAGCGTGGTTTGATGTTACCCTGAACTCTGCCTTTTTCAGCCTGAGGTAGATTTAGGCAATAACATATATTTTAAATATCCCCATTCAGTTGTAAAGGTGGTTTTACTGCGATCTTTTGGCGCAATTTGGATCTGATGATACCGTGAAAACCCATATGTGAATGAATAAGCTTCTTGTCCTCCAACATTATCCAAGATTTCATCAAAGAATGGAGTTGGGAATAGATCATGCACACAAGCATCATTCAATTTCAGAGATCGAAAAGATCTTGATTTCTCCCTTGGTCTTCTTGTCTTGCAGTACCATTGGAAGATTTATGATTAAAAACCATTGGACTTACCCAATCAGACTCTTCGACAGGTTCTATGATGCATGCAGCAACCATTTTATCCAACTCTTCTTTCACCTTCTGCTTATATCTTGAATTCATCCTGTATGGGCATTGTTTCATCGGGGTGAATCAGGTTTCAAAGTGATCTTCATAACTCCAAGTTCCCCAATGATTCCTTTCAATTCTGAGAAATTTGTAGGGAAAAAGTCCTGATATTCAGTTACAAACTCAACAACTTTTCCTACTTTATAATCATCCCAGTAGTCTCCAATCTTTTCCAACTTAGGTTTCTCTTCAGATCCAATATTCACCTGCCAAATCTTTAAGGGTTTTTTCACATCTATTGAATTAATCGAGGTTCCAGCCACAGTGCATTATCCCTCAGATTCTGGGATCATGATATTTCTTGGATTATCTTCACTTTCTTCAATCGTCATATTTCTTCATTTCACAATAAATTTCATCTGCACATCCCATATTGGTGGGGTGCACTCCATTGAAGGCTTTGTTGTGTCAAATATGACTTCTTGAATATTATGAAAAGCTTTACCAATATTATCAAATCCACTCTCAAATCTGAAGGTTATAATAAAAATCTCCATCAATGCAGCTCTATCTCTAGATACCAATCAATAGGTACCTTCCCTAATGTGTGAATAAACATGTGGAACCATTAAGGTCTTCGTTTTGTGCCCCATACCTGATTCCATCTAGCCAAATGTCTATGTGGATCATCCTTTCCTTAGTAGATGTCTTCCATTATAATGGTTGGCCACTCAAATCATAACCTCATCATGTGCGCACATTCCTCCCAGTTGCACATGTTTTCCTTATGAGTTTCCCACCATCTTGCTGGAGTAGCACGCAATCTGAGCTCCAATGCATGGAATCAATGTCCTTCTAGTACAATCCTTTCAATCTCTCCTATAAACATGTTTATATCATCTAAACCATCATAATGTGGTAATTCGCATACCTCACATGTTATACATAGAAGAGATATGGTCACATGATTACAGTGCGACAAAGCTACTTCATGCAACTGGTTCTGCCAGTTTTCTAATTCCTCATCAAAATCTGAAAAGCACGAGCTGCCCTTCTCCCAATTAATATTTCCATCTATTTTGGGTTAATCCAATATTTCTCGCAGAAAGTCAACTTATATATTTGATCAATATCATCATCAACGTGCACAGGCATTTTGTATCTTTGTCGTTCTGCAGGGTCTAGAAGAATGATGACCCTAACTCCATTGCTTTTGAACTCCATTCGTCTCTTCTTCAGGTTTATGACACCATCCATATCAATAGTCCAGTCCAACCCTAGCAGTGCAAGATAAGGATCAATATTGTTGTGGATCATCTACATATCCTTTTAATTTTATATTAAAATACAAAAAACCTGGAATTGAAATAAAAGAAAATATGTTAAAGTATTATAGTCTTATACTTTGGCATAAAAAGGAAATGTTTTTTCTGATGTGTTAAAGTTTAATTGTTTTAAACTTTATACAAGTGGGTTTTATATTCAAATATTAAAGGCTGATTAATTCAACTGGTAGAGAGTACTGATATTAAAAATGTAAACAAATGACCCAACGCACGGGCACTAATAATGCGAGAGTTAACGGAAAGGGTGCCTCCGCAGTTGACTGGGTTGACTGTAGAGGAGATGAAGATCAATAGTGGATATTGACTGCGGGGGTACCAGCCGGAGTTTTCAGTCGTACCCCTAGACCCCCTGTAGTGATGTCCTATGCTGAATGGAGAACAACTATTTTTTGTGTCAAATCAGTCCAATGGTTAAGTGACACGTTGCGTAGGAATTTAACATAAAATCCGCACCACCTACCTAGGGGTGTTTTTCACTTCGTTTTCAAAATACTTTGCAGTTTGTCGTGTTTTTACCTATTGCTTCCTTCCGACACCTTTCTGTTTCAGTCATCTTGCAAGAGTATTCCTTCAACACCGTTTCTAATCATGGCTAAAAGGTCTTCTTTGTTTGGTTCATCGAGTCACATTCCTCTCATGGATAATGAGAGAGACATTCAAGATATTGCGTCTTCATTAATTCATCTTCCATTCTATCAACAAGTTGTATTGAATAATGATAATTCCCCTATCTATTCCGCCATGAAAAAATCTGGGGTCCTTTCTGCATGCATCCCGAAGACACATTTATTCCCAGAGTTTATCTATTGGTTGGTTACTACATTGTATCCCAGAAAATGTTTTGTGATGAATTCCCAAGGGGAAAATGTTTTGCAAGTGTCTACCCAATTAATCCATCAAGCCTTGTGTTTTCCTGAAGCCGAATCATCAGTTCAATTTTTAGAAGATTCACTGGTTACTTACTATGAAAGCCTTATAAGCACAAAATGGATTTCAGAAATGCTGAAGCTGAGATCAAGAATCTAAAAGAAAGAATGAAAGGTAATGTGTCGTTAATACAAGCTAAGGATTTCATTTGGACTAATATCATCTGAGAAATGAAGTCCAATTGGTGCTTCCAGATGATTATTGCAAAAGAAAAAAGCCTTATTATGGAGTGTGAAGAACCGATTATGTCTAATAAGCAGAAAGGGGTTAACAGAGAAATTTGGGCTAGAAGATTTATTGATTATATCAATTCCAAATCAAATCAGGAATTAGAGGAGAATGATATGCAGGATAGAATATTGTATGCACTGGAGATTAATAAAATTATTGTTAGGAATGATCTCATAAACGCTGCAGAAAAGAAATTAATATAAATCATAGAAGAAGTAAGTGAATTTGTTAAATCTTTTGATAAAATGACAAGGGTAGGCCTGCCATGATGTTTGGGAGCTGAGGGGAATCTTTTTCCATGGAGCTCATATGAGAATTTACTGGTGATGAAAAAAAGAAAGATTGACAACAAGCATGAGAAGACTCAGGTACTTAAAGGAGAGACAATGGTCAACTTCTTGCAAAGACATTTTCAACTCTTGTGGATGGTAAAAACTCTTTTCTCTGAAAGGCCATCTTATGACCGAATTACTGCATTCAGATTGGAGTATCACAATCTGACACATTCATCCAAGACGAAGGTAGAAATATGGAAAAAGTGCAGAGCTTGGACTATTGACTTGCCAAAGGGATCAGCAACAAAGAAAGACAAATCAGTTGATCAAGGAAAAGAAACCACTTCATCAACAATTCCTATAGATTAGGATATTTACTTTATGTTGTTTTCTGAAGTCAATGTAATTGTAAAAAGTCATTTTCAAGGCATGTGATAGACAGTATTCGAAGTCATGAAGTATTTTTGGTAGTTAGAATTGGTTACAATAGTTCCAAACTGATTTTTGTTGTATTTAATGTAATTTCCAAGAGGAAGGAGGGTTCCGAGTTTTGGACCTCCTGGACAAATATTTTTGTACTCAAAGATTCAAAGATTAATGAATGAGTATGTAAATTTCTGGCAATTTTTTTATGTTGAAATGTATTTTAGTTTTCATTATGTATTTCCTTCTATGAATAAAACAAGGTTATGAGCAGCAGGTCTCTTCTTACTTCTATGTATAAGAGTTAAAAACCTTAATGTGTGCTCCTTTGTTTTAACTATTTCCTTCACATGTTTCTTCCTAAGTTTGGAATGGTATTTTCTATGTAAAGCAGCATATCAGTTTGGACTTCTCCTTACATTTTCTTCCAGTCATTTCGTTCAAAATTAACAGATGATAGAATTGCAAAGCATTCATAATATTTGATATTTAAGGGTGTGATTATAAATACTTGAGGGTTAATAAAACAAAGACATAAAAAATTTGTGACATAATTATAAAATGTCTTAAGAACTGATTCCTTATCACAGCTAAGGGAGTGTGTCTTAAGGTACAACAAGTATCATCTACAATTTGTATAACTTCAAATTCTTCCATAAACTTAACACCCTCAGTACTAACTACAACTTGCGATAGCCTCCCTAATGTAATGATCTTCTCCTAATTTCCATGCGCAGTTGAATGGTAGACCATTCCAACTTGGGTTCTCACATGCACTGCCATATTTTCTTAGGTAGAACATTGGAATCTGATCCCAGATCTAAAATATCCTGGTCCATCTCATAAGCATCGATCTGCGCAGTCATATGCATCTCTCTACCCGTTCTCTTCTTATTCTTATATTTTTTTTTGACAACTCTCTTTTATACCATCGGTTGTTCCTTCTCTGCACAATTATCTATCAGAGCCTGAAGGTTCTCTACTACCTATTTGTTGCACAGTAACTTAATTCACAGTTATAAAAACGGTTTGATCTCTTCAAATACTCTTTCTTCCTTTTATGTGTTTTTATGCAGGTTTATATGAAGTTAAAGTTAAATCCTCCCGCATATGTTTTCATGGTTATTAGTCAAGGATGACGATCCTTACGGCCTTCTGATACATATGAAAGGGTTTCAAATGGATAATTAAACGTTTTTAGGGAATTGATAAGTCATGATTATTGGTTTTTTGAGCAAAAACTCCAATAAACCTTTTGCGCACTTTCAAAAAACAAACACAGTCATCAATCAATTAATGAAAGGGTATTAGTGTCAAAGATGAAGATTATGGCTTAATCAAGCCTAAACACAGATCCAAAGCTAAATCACTGGGTTCATGAAACAGAGAATCAGATCCAGAAGACCTCGAATACCACATCACAGGGGCCAATTGATTCCCCAACTACTATATTGCCACCATGCAGCCTCTCTGCCTCAAAGGGAATACCCAAATCAAATCTCAGTTAGAAACATTAAGGCCAAAGACAACTAAACAATTATTACAAGCAAAAAAAATATCCTAACTGTCAGTAGAAGTTATTATAAAGATAAGAAGAGCCTTAAAATCAATATTTTTTACCCATTAAGCTTAAAAATTAGAAATAGAGTAAATGAAACAGAAACTGTAACTCAATGTTTCCCTGCGTTATGCCTTGCATGGTTTTCAAGGCTAGGAGTTGCATTTAGTGCAGAATTAGTTACACTTCAACCCTAGGAACTCTTCCACCTCCTCATTTTATTATAAAATCTCCTTGAGGAGCACATTGTAAATGGTTGGTTGGTCACTAGTTGTAATACTGAAAACTCTCTGAAATAATAGATAGTCTGTTGAATTTGACGAAGAAATTGAAGTCTTGGAAGCTTGATGATGTTGTGACATGCTTGTTCTTGAGAAGGCTCTATCATTGGATCGCTGAGCTTGGCTATTGGTGATGTATTCTGAACTGTCTGTTGTTTCTCCTATTTTCATTATGTTTCATAATTTCTTACTACAGTAGGATAAAAAGTTTAGGCTAAGAGATGAATCCTGGAAGCACCTTAGACCTGTTTATCACTGTTCTATGTTTTCTTTTGCTGAGGTATTTTAGAGTCTTCAATATTTCTCTTTAGTCCTCATGCTTGTTTATTTCTTTAATAGTTAAAATAGTTGGTTTCAGCATGATTTATGGTTTTCCCTGCTTGTCTGCTTCCACTTGAAAACTGTTTTTTAAGTCTCCCTTTGATGTACCATTGTTTGTAGTTTTCCAAAGAGGTCTGTTTTGATCATACCCTTTGTTCCTGCTAGAATAGTTGTTTCAAAGGTCTTTATAGTTGTAATCATGGATTTTTAGGAGTTCCATCTTCTATGACTGAAATTATTAGTGAATCTTTCATGTTTTCTAATTCCTTTGAAATAAAATCTTTGAGGAAATAGGGAGTTCCCCGAATCTTAGATTTCATTTTGAAAGTTGTCTTGAAGTCATTATTTGTTTAAAGTGTGGTTTCTAGAATTCATGGTTAGCCCTGTCTATCAAATGTTCTTCATGTTCAAGTTATTTTTTCAAGTTCCCTTTGTTGAGAATTAAACCTCTCTTTTCAAAATCATTAATGTTCACCTCATTCATAAAACTAAAGGATCCTGTGGCCAAGTTAGTTTTGCCTTTTGATATCCCATATCCATTTGTGACCCTGTTACCAACTTCATTTTGACTCCATTGCCCAATGAATTAGATATTTCCTCTTTCTACCTATCTTTCCTAGACCTTTCATGTTCTGCAGTATCAATTCAACAAAACAAACAAATCAAACAACACTCGTACTTCATAACTAGTCTAAAATCAATACTTAAAAGCAAACAAGACATACCTTTGCAAACAATTTGAGAGATCCCTCTCTAAGAATAGGAGGACTGGATCCTAGAACTCTAAAGATTGGTTCTGATGTTGCCTTGTCTTTTGGCTGGCCAATTTCTCAAAACACAAGACCCCAACAGAATATACCAAAAAGTATCCCCAGGGGATCCCGCTCCAATAGGCCCCCAACACAAACATGTGACTCGTCCTAAGTCACTATGGTGTATGATCCTTCAGCTTGGCTTGGAGCGCACTGACAAAAGATTTGAGAGGGAGCACCATTTCCAAAATTTGCGCAACATATCCCTATGCTTGAAGAAAAAATTCTTAGTGATGGGCCTTTCAGTGGCCATCTCGATACTTCTCTATGTATGTTGAATATCCTTCAAGGTAGTGTCCAATGTCTGTGAGAGATGAAGAGCCTCCTCAGCCCATGGTTGTATGAGTGCCTCTAGTAACTGCTCTTTGCGACGAAATTCCACAATATTTGTTTGGATTATCTAGCCCTCCTGTAGGCAGGCGAGGCGCTATGGAAGAATAAGGGTAGGTTCCACCATCCAAATGTTAACAAACTATTGTTCTTTCATGTGAAACTCATTGTGTAACTATTTTACTACCAGTTTATTCTGAACCAAAGTCCAGACACCCACAACCTCATCTTAAATATTATCACACTACGTGATTGCAACAACAATGCTGTCACTAGCATGCCTCACTTCGGAAGCTTACTTCGGGCAGACTTCAGGTGGAGTTTTGGGTTGTAGCTTCACTTGTAGATCAGAAGTTTGATGTCCCCAGATGGTCTGTACTTCAGTGCATGAAGCCCTTAAAGCGGTAGCGAGTCCTTCCAATTTTTCTTCTAGACCAGTTGTGGCCAGGACTTGTTATCAAAAAATTGCACCTGATAGGCTTCTAATCAGACAATCTCGTGTAACTGTTTCAAACCAATATTGTGACTAAATCTTAGCCTCTCCAGCCTGAGAGGGCTCTCTCAAAGGGTTAATGATATTGAATAAATATGTATTTAGATGGATAACTCTATTTTGGAAACAACTTTCTAATAATGAGTGTAGGTTGAAAATAGTATCAGTATGAAAACATTGGGCTTATGGAGTCAACACTTTCAGTGATTCATGAGTTCAATTGATATGGAAGCTGAGGTAGGTAAGAGTTTTTAGTAGTAGTACACACACATGGAATAGGAAAAACATAGTCAATTCTCCTATAAAGGAAGTCAGAGCATTACATGAATGAATTATGAGTATTATAGATAAAAACCACTGCAAATGATACACATAAAAGATAGATAAGACAGGCACTAAAAACTCCATCAGAATCTCAAGTCGGTCAAGTAACAATCTCTGTATTACTGAAACAATCAAATTACATAAAGATGTCTTTGCCAAAAAATCTCCAATCCTTGACAAATTTGACTCAATGGCCTTTAGTAGACTTGTTACATCATGAGATGATCTGCCTCCTATCTAGATTCATCGAATTTTTTCCTAATGACATCTTTCATAACCATAAAACATCTACTTAATGACAAAATGACAGCTATCCTCCTTGACAGTCCTTTTCCCAATAGGACTCAAACTGCTCATTATTACATTTAACAATATTATCCTCTAAAGCAATTACATCTTTGACAAGTATGCCTTCACATGTTTGAACTAGGGTGATGGGACTCATCACTACATGACCACTTAACTGACCTCCTCTAAAACTGGAAACAAAACCCTATTTTTTAGGAAAATGGTTTTCTTCTTCCACGAATGCTTTGGCTATTGACTTATCTTCATTTCGTGGTGTTTATTTGCTTAATAATTACTTGTCATGGTTCTTTAACTCTTATATAAGATCCATCTATTTGAAAATGCTCGAAAACTTTCTTAAGGAGCTCCAACACAGTACATTATGAAAGTAATGAAGTTTTGTAGCATACTTTTGTAGCGCTTAAAAAATTCCATTTACCCTCAAATTTTTTGATTTTTTCCTTTGGCATGGTCTTCATCATCCTTAGACACATATCCCACACCAATTTAACCTCTTGACAGCTGCCAAAACTGGTTCAAAAAGCAATAAGAAAAGCTATAGTATTTTTGTAGTGTTTTGTTGTCTTTCAAGCCAAGGAAAGCTACGAAACTACTGAAAAGTGTTGAAAATCAAGATTTTTGTGTAATTTAAAAAATGAACCCTATAAGTACCAAAAAATTGTCTATATCATATCATTAACCTTAAAAACCATAAACCAACTCACCTTATGATCCTTGAGGCATTTCTTCCTCATTTATGATTGGTTGAGCTATTGGTTCTTCAAGCACTGTCATTTTAAGGCCTTTTTTTCTCTAACTCTTCATGAATTAGTTCATGTTTCTCCTAGAGGTCCTCAACCTGATATTTCAACCTTCTATTGGTGGTTTTCAAATGTGTGTTTATTCTTCTGAAATGTGTGGCCTCTTTCCTTGCTGGAATGGTCCATTCGATAAGTTGCTCTGTGCTATCCAAATTCTTGGAAACACTGTTATCCTATTTTTTCCAAATTTCCTTCATATTTTCAAATTGAATCTTCTCTACAATGTGTTTCCTTACTTCTCTTTTCATAACAGCAATTTCATGATTGGACATTTTCAATTGTTCTTCGAGGAGCTGCAACTCTGTTTTTTCCATCACCTACTCTTTTCCTTTCTTTGTTTTGTTAATTTTATCTTTCTCTGTAGGTGATGAAAGGTCAATGACCTCTTGTGGTGGTTGGATTGTGTCAGTAGGTGGTGGGAGCTATTTATTGCTCTCTAAAAGTTTCCTCTCATGCTTTGTCATAGGATTTCTTGCTTGGAACATAAAACTTGCATCTTCTCCCTGAAGTTCTAATTTCTTTGCAGATTTAGCCTTTTTTAACTTATATCCACCTTCCTCTATGTCCTCAGCCTGGACTATAGGAGTCTCTTCTATTTCAATGGCATGTAAGATATCTTCAAGATTTCCTACGGCTCTGTCTTCTACAACCATTGTTTTCTCTTCTAAAATCATTGTTTAGCTCCTTGTCCTCATTTTTGTTTCTTGTTTACTCACATTATTTTTTTGTTTTGTAGGTTTGACCACCTTCGACTTCTGTTTTTCAGGTGGGACATTTGGTGTGTCAAAAATCTACAATTGTTCTGTCTCCATCATAATTGGCTCACTTGGTTCTACTCTTGCAGGTTCATTTGGTTCTGATACCAATGTTTCCCTCTATTCTGCTACTAATGGTGATGGAATTTTCCTAGGTTTAGGATTTCTTGAAGGAGTAAGAGCATCCAACTCGAAACCACTAACAAACAAGAATGAGGACCAATCTGATCAGGAGCTCAAATCTGAGCTTGGGAAAAAACTCAAAAATGAAATTTCTCAAAATTGATTGAAACTAAGATGGTTGCATAGGTCTCATCTTCCTGATTCCGGCACCACAAACGGTTCGAAAAATGGACACCATATGAAGAATTTATTTCACTTTTAGTGGTGTGGGTCCGGCGGAGCACGGAGGGGCCAGCCCTCTTCCCATGGAACCTCATCATATGACCAGTGTGGGAGCTTAATGATTAAGAGCGCTTAAGGAGCCTAATCTCAAGTTTAATATTTAATTAAGCTTCAGTTAAGTGGAGTTTAATATGGCAGAGATTTTGGAGGCGCTCCCAAATTTAGGCAGACTTCCACTTTTAGTGGAGTTAACTAGCAGTTGCCCCACATTTAGTGGAGGAAATTGGGGAAAAGTTGTTTTGGTCATAACTTTCTCATTAATCAACTTTTTGGAACGAAATTTTTTTTTTTTTTCGTATTTTCTCAGCCTTTTGGACTTAATGGCATAGGTTTCAGAGCCATTGGAGCTCAGTTTCAGCCTGTTTAGCTTCGGAGAAGCTTTTTGAGCCACTAGGGCCATTTTGGGTTTTGAGTTTGGTTGAGCTGTGATTAACCTTTTTTGGTGAAAAAAAAGTCATTTTCAACTATTTCCTACATTACAAAGCCATTACAATAGGTATTAGCTCTGTTTGAAGACTTTCAGAGGCCGAAAACCTTTTGAGGAGTTTTCAGGGCCACTAGGGCCATTTTGGGTTTGAAGCTATTTTGAGTTGTGGTTATCAGTTTGAGGTGAACCAAAGCTCTATTTTAGATAATTTCGACCTTATGAAGCCATTGGAGGAGGTTTTATAGGCATTTGAGGACTTCTACAGCCCGAAAAGTTGCAGAGAAGTTCAAAGCACCAGCAGGACATTGATGAAGAGATCAATGTTTATGGTAATCTTTCACTGTTTAGTAAATTTGAAAAGGAATTCTTAGCTTTTTCCTGCCTTCTGAATCAGTTTTTATATTCAGATTTGTCTATTGAGACACTTATAATATTTTATTGCATTTGAGAGCTTTTAATACAAGAGGACAAGCCCATTTTGGGAGGCTTGATCCAGGAGATGTAGCCCAAGAGTTGGGGTGAACTCCTATATCATATCGCTTTTGTGTTTTGATATTATATTGCTGAATATGTTGCTGATATACATGTTAAGTTTCAGCAAAAAAAAAAAAAACTTAAAACACATAAACAGTGAAAAGACATACACCATTTGCAAGCTAAATTTCCGCATAACGTCAAGTTTAAACCAAGATCATTTTAATTAAATCTAAGTGTTTAATTCTATTATTTCTTTAAGCAGAGTCTGTAAGAGGGCCAGGTAGCCTCTGTATTCATCCTTTCTTTCAAAGGTGAAATATCCGGTAAATGCACCTACAGTCTATCTCTGTATTAGAAATATGAAGTTCTCACATTTTCAGATTTAAACTTAGAGGAATATTTGCACTCATTTACTTAAATGAAAATGGATACCTTGCACCCTTTTCAAGTACCTTCCATTTTTAGATCAGATGGTATCAGAGCTTAGGTTGAGCATTCCTTATGGTGCAAAAGTTTTTAAAACAGTGTAAGAGATTTACTGTTTTATTGGTTGCAAAATGGCTGCTTGAATGAGAAGGGGTCTTTTCTGACATTTGGTTAAAAGCTTGTCGTTTGTTTGAAAGCTTTGAGGAATTTTATTTTGAAGTTCCTTTTGGTTGTTTTGACCATTTACATAATGTCAAATTCTTCTACAAGTGAAGTTTCCTCCTTCACGAGATTCTTCAATGATGACATGAAGAATGAGTTTTTTAAGGTGAAGGACATGGTGCAGATTCTCATTGAGGATCAAAGAGAAAGCATTAAACTTCGTGCACAATTGCTAGCTATGCAGGAAGAGAAAGAAGCCATTCTTCAAAGACTGCATGATATGGAGTTGCAGCTTCTTCAAGCTCAAGAAGCTTTGTCCAAGAAAATTCTTGAGGAAGAGGTTAATCATTCCAACTTGTCTTCAAGTTCCTCCATTGAAAAGTATGTTAGTTCTTTTGAAAAACATACAAGAGCTATTGGGTCCAAATTGATGTTGAAAATGGGCTATCAAGAAGGCAAAGGTTTGGGCAAGCATGCACAAGGCATTGTTGAGCCTATTTGTGTTGTGGAGCGTCCCAAGAATATTGGTCTTGGCTATGAGCAACTTAATGGCGAAGCTTTGAGCACATGCATTCAAAAATGTGATGCAAATTTGAAGAGAACATTTCTCCCAAGTTCTCAATTACATCAATGTCATGATGACAATCTTCCTTACCATTGTTTGAAGCCTTTGCTGCAGCAAGAAGATGGTAGACATGCAGCTTATGGCAAGCATGCAAAGCAACATAAGAGGATTTCTTGTACATTTTGTGGTCGATTTAAACATCATGTTTCGAGATGCTGGATGAGGAAGAAGGCACACAAGAAGCAGATGAAGCAAAGACTACCTTCAAAGAAGGTGCATATGATTTTCACTTTTTTCCAAAAGAAGGGACATGTTGTCTCTCATTGTTGGACTTTGCATCCAACTCGTCGTCCCACGCACATGCAGCAAGAGGGCAAAAATATTGGCGAAGGTGGAATCATGGATTCCATTATTGATGTGGAAAGGGAAGTTTTGCATGAAGAAAAGTTGCAGCATCAAAAGTCGCCATGGAAGTGGCTTGGTGAGAAGTGGATGGACTTCTTGACACAGTAAGATGTACTCCTTTTGTACATATGCAAATTTCGGATGTATGCATGTATTTTATGCTGTAATATCTTTTTTTTTTTGAGACACCTTAGATCATTGATCAAGGCTGCGTTGTATAGTTTCACTCTATAAATTTCTCACCAGAAATTTTTGTGTGAGTTCAAGAAGGTCAGTTGCGGACAGTTGTGGACAAGCACATTCAGGAAGGGAAATGTCAAATTCTTTCCATTTGTGATTCAATTTCATTTTCTTTTCAAGGAAAATTTTTTTAAGGGCTGAAGAGAAGAGGATGTTCATTCTCTCATTTTCTGTACTAAAAATCAGTTCAGCATTTCAGTAAGCTTTTGGGGACCAAAAGCCTCTCATTTGGGAGGTGTGATCAGGAGCTCAAATCTGAGCTTGGGAAAAAGCTCAAAAATGAAAGTTCTCAAAATTAATTGAAACTAATATCGTTGCATAGGTCTTGTCTTCCTGATTCCGGCACCGCAAACGGTTCGAAAAATGGATACCGTATGAAGAAGTTATTGCACTTTTAGTGGAGTGGGTCCGGCGGAGCACGGAGGGGCCAGCCCTCCTCCCATGGAACCTCATCATATGACCAATGTGGGAGCTTAATGATTAAGAGCGCTAAGGAGCCTAATCTCAAGTTTAATATTTAATTAAGCTTCAGTTAAGTGGAGTTTAATATGGCGGAGATTTTGGAGGCGCTCCCAAATTTAGGTGGACTTCCACTTTTAGTGGAGTTAACTGGCAGTTGCCCCACATTTAGTGGAGGAAATTGGGGCAAAGTTGTTTTGGTCATAAATTTATCATTACTCAACCTTTTGGAACGAATTTTTTTTTGATTTCATATTTTCTCAGCCTTTTGGACTCAATGGCGTAGGTTCAGAGCCATTGGAGCTCAGTTTTAGCCTATTTAGCTTCGGAGAAGCTTTTTGAGCCACTAGGGCCATTTTGGGTTTTGAGTTTGGTTGAGCTGTGATTAACCTTTTTTGGTGAAACAAAAGTCATTTTCAACTATTTCCTAAATTACAGAGCCATTGGAATAGGTATTAGCTCTGTTTGAAGACTTTCAGAGGCCGAAAACCTTTTGGGGAGTTTTCAGGGCCACTAGGGCCAAATGGGTTTGAAGCTATTTTGAGTTGTGGTTATCAGTTTGAGGTGAACCAAAGATCTATTTCAGATACTTTAGACCTTATGAAGCCATTGGAGGAGGTTTTAGAGGCATTTGAGGAGTTCTATATCCTGAAAAGTTGTAGAGAAGTTCAAAGCACCAGCAGGACATTGATGAAGAGATCACTGTTTATGGTAATCTTTCACTGTTTAGTGAATTTGAAAAGGAATTCTTAGCTTTTTCCTGTATTCTGAATCAATTTATATATTCATATTTTTCTATTGAGACACTTATAATCTTGTATTGCATTTGAGAGCTTTTAATACAAGAGGACAAGCCCATTTTGGGAGGCTTGATCCAGGAGATGTAGCCCAAGAGTTGGGGTGAACTCCTATATCATATTGCTGTTGTGTTTTGATATTATATTACTGAATATGTTGCTGATATACATGTTAAGTTTCATAAAAAACAAATAAACTTAAAACACATAAACAGTGAAAAGACATACACCATTTGCAAGCTAAATTTCCGCATAACGTCAAGTTTAAACCAAGATCATTTTAATTAAATCTGAGTGTTTACTTCTATTATTTCTTTAGGCAGAGTCTGTAAGAGGGCCAGGTAGCCTCTAGATTCATACTTTCTTTGAAAGGTGACATATCCAGTAAATGCCCCTACAGTCTATCTCTGTATTAGAAATATGAAGTTCTCACATTTTCAGATTTAAACTTAGAGGAATATTTGCACTCATTTACGTAAATGAAAATGGATACCTTGCACCCTTTTCAAGTACCTTCCATTTTCAGATTAGATGGTATCAGAGCTCAGGTTGAGCATTCCTTATGGTGCAAAATGTTTTAAAACAATGTAAGAGATTTACTGTTTTATTGGTTGCAAAATGGCTGCTTGAATGAGAAGGGGTCTTTTCTGACATTTGGTTAAAAGCTTGTCGTTTGTTTGAAAGATTTGAAGACTTTTCTTTGGAAGTTCCTTTTGGTTGTTTTGACCATTTACATAATGCCAAATTCTTCTACAAGTGAAGTTTCATCCTTCACGAGATTCTTCAATGATGACATGAAGAATGAGTTTTTTAAGGTGAAGGACATGGTGCAGATTCTCATTGAGGATCAAAGAGAAAGCATTAAGCCTCATGCACAATTGCTAGCTATGCAGGAAGAGAAATAAGCCATTCTTCAAAGAATACATGATATGGAGTTGCAGCTTCTTCAAGCTCAAGAAGCTTTGTCCAAGAAAATACCTCATCTTCAGGATGTAAATCATTCTGATTTGTCTTCAGTTTCCTCTATTGAAAAGTGTGTTGGTTCTTTTGAACGACATACAAGAGGTATTGGGTCCAAATTGATGTTGAAAATGGGCTATGAAGAAGTCAAAGGTTTGGGAAAGCATGCACAAGGCATTTTTGAGCCTATTTGTGTTGTGGAACGTCCTAAGAATATTGGTCTTGGCTATGAGTAACTTAATGGCGAAGCTTTGAGCACATGCATTCAAGAATGTGATGCAAATTTGAAGAGAACATTTCTCCCAAGTTCTCAATTACATCAATGTCATGATGACAATCTTCCTTACCATTGTTTGAAGCCTTTGTTGCAGCAAGAATATGGTAGACATGCAGCTTATGGCAAGCATGCAAAGCAACATAAGAGGATTTCTTGTACATTTTGTGGTTGATTTAACCATCATGTTTCGAGATGCTGGATGAGGAAGAAGGCACACAAGAAGCAGATGAAGCAAAGACTACCTTCAAAGAAGGTGCATATGATTTTCACTTTTTTCCAAAAGAAGGGACATGTTGTCTCTCATTGTTGGACTTTGCATCCAACTCGTCGTCCCATGCACATGCAGCAAGAGGACAAAAATATTGGCGAAGGTGGAATCATGGATTCCATTATTGATGTGGAAAGGGAAGTTTTGCATGAAGAAAATTTGCAGCGGCAAAAGTCGCCATGGAAGTGGCTTGGTGAGAAGTGGATGGACCTCTTGACACAGTAAGATGTACTCCTTTTGTACATATGCAAATTTCGGATGTATGCATGTATTTTATGCTGTAATATCTTTTTTGTTTTGAGCCACCTTAGATCATTGATCAAGGCTAAGTTGTATAGTTTCACTCTATAAATTTCTCGCCAGAAATTTCTGTGTGAGTTCAAGAAGGTCAGTTGCGGACAATTGTGGACAAGCGCATTCAGGAAGGGAAATGTCAAATTCTTTCCATTTGTGGTTCAATTTCATTTTCTTTTCAAGGCAAAATTTTTTAAGGGCTGAAGAGAAGAGGATGTTCATTCTCTCATTTTCTGTACTAAAAATCAGTTCAGCATTTCAGTAAGCTTTTGGGGACCAAAAGCCTCTCATTTGGGAGGTGTGACCAGGAGCTCAAATCTGAGCTTGGGAAAAAGCTAAAAAATGAAAGTTCTCAAAATTGATTGAAACTAAGATGGTTGCATAGGTCCCATCTTCCTAATTCCGGCGCCATAAACGGTTCAAAAAACGGACACCGTATGAAGAAGTTATTGCACTTTTAGTGGAGTGGGTCCGACGGAGCACGGAGGGGCCAACCCTCCTCCCATGGAACCTCATCATATGACCAGTGTGGGAGCTTAATGATTAAGAGTGCTTAAGGAGCCTAATATCAAGTTTAATATTTAATTAAGCTTCATTTAAGTGGATTTTAATATGGCAGAGATTTTGGAGGTGCTCCCAAATTTAGGCGGACTTCCACTTTTAGTGGAGTTAACTGGCAGTTGCCCCACATTTAGTGGAGGAAATTGGGGCAAAGTTTCTTTGGTCATAACTTTCTCATTACTCAACCTTTTGGAACGAATTTTTTTTTGATTTCCTATGTTCTCAGTTTGTTGGACTCAATGGCATAGGTTTTAGAGCCATTGGAGCTCATTTTCAGCCTGTTTAGCTTCGGAGAAGCTTTTTGAGCCACTATGGCCATTTTGGGTTTTGAGTTTGGTTGAGCTGTGATTAACCTTTTTTGGTGAAAAAAAAGTCATTTTCAACTATTTCCTACATTACAGAGCCATTGGAATAGGTATTAGATTTGTTTGAAGACTTTCAGAGGCCGAAAAACTTTTGGGGAGTTTTCAGGGCCACTAGGGCCATTTTGGGTTTGAAGCTATTTTGAGTTGTGGTTATCAGTTTGAGGTGAACCAAAGCTCTATTTCAGATAATTTCGACCTTATGAAGCCATTGGAGGAGATTTCAGAGGCATTTGAGGACTTCTATAGCCTGAAAAGTTGCAGAGAAGTTCAAAGCACCAGCAGGACATTGATGAAGAGATCATTGTTTATGGTAATCTTTCACTGTTTAGTGAATTTGAAAAGGCATTCTTATCTTTTTCCTGCCTTTTGAATTAGTTTATATATTCATATTTTTCTATTGAGACACTTATAATCTTGTATTTCATTTGAGAGCTTTTAATACAAGAGGACAAGCCCATTTTGGGAGGCTTGATCCAAGAGATGTAGCCCAAGAGTTGGGGTGAACTACTATATCATATTGCTGTTGTGTTTTGATATTATATTGCTGAATATGTTGCTGATATACATGTTAAGTTTCAGCAAAAACAAATAAACTTAAAACACATAAACAATGAAAAGACATACACCATTTGCAAGCTAAATTTCCGCATAACGTCAAGTTTAAACCAAGATCATTTTAATTAAATCTGACTGTTTACTTCTATTATTTCTTTAGGCAGAGTCTGTAAGAGGGCCAGGTAGCCTCTGGATTCGTCCTTTCTTTCAAAGGTGACATATCCAGTAAATGACCCTACAGTCTATCTCTGTATTAGAAATATGAAGTTCTCACATTTTCATATTTAAACTTAGAGGAATATTTGCACTCATTTACGTAAATGAAAATGGATAACTTGCACCCTTTTCAAGTACCTTCCATTTTCAGATCACAATCTCTGCCTAACCTTTGAAGTTCATCTAAAACCAATAGTTTCATTAAACCATTATGAAATCATGAAGTCTCACTTCCTTTAGACTTTTCTTGCACCTTATCTTCCATTTTTGAAAAACTTTTATGTAAATAGAAAGGAAAATCAAGGGAAATATTACTAGTAACATGAAGAAATAACTTGAAATGATATGAGTATACTTTTTGGTATCTCCCTTCATAATTAAAGTACTTTTGGATGATGAGTAGCAATTCTGAGTAGTTTTCCTTTATGCAACTTCTTGGAATAGCATTGGTGAGATCCATTTCAGTATGCTCAGGCTTCATTAAATATTTGCACTGCTCCATGTTAAACTTGAAACCTTTGAACCACTTCTCCTGTCCTCTTGGAATCTTTGTAGTAGATACAATAACCTCTGGTGTGACAGAAAAATTGAGCATTCCCACTTTGGTGGCTGTTCCATTGAAATTCAAAGAAAACCCTTTAGAAACCAAAGTATGGCAGCCTTGTAATTTCTCACAAAACTATAATCAACTTGTCCTTCTGAAGACTTCCACTACTATTGGGTATTCATTGATCAAATTCATATCTTTAGGTGCATATCTCAGGCATTGGCCACCCTTGTTTGTCTTTCTTTTCTTTGCCATGGTTTCTTTAATTTCTTCACAGCCTCGCTTGATGATGCTTAAGGTAAACCTTTGAAAACACCAACCACAACTTTGGCTTAGGGAAATATCTCTCCAAAGCTCAATATCACGCAATAAGGAATGAGAAATGAGAAATGTCTAAATTAGGAAAGGTTTTTGAAGTTTTAATGTCCTCTCATGACTCAATGACGACTCATACATACCTAAAATGAACATTATTACTACAAACCTGAGCATGTATCTTGATTTTATCCCTCCATGACTCAAATGGCATCTAACTTACCCTTTCCCAACGATTTTCTAACACCTAACAGCAAAACTGACAAGACAGACAGGAAATCGCACTTTCATATCATCTCTAGTGTAATTTTGGTTGTTTTCACTACGAAACTATCAGCAGTTTCATAGCGAAAAGTGAATTTTCACAGTGTATTTCGCTACAAAACTGTGGTTTCTTGGCTAAAATGGAATTTTCGGTACAAAAATCTTGGAAATTGAAATCAGTCAGAAAATGATGCATGATGTGACATGAAAGAGTTTGAAAATGAGTGGGTTTAGACCTTAGGATAAACTTAAAGAAGGAAAATTCAATATTTCCCTTGAACAAGTATAAAAAATGAATGCTATAACCCTATTTTTGACACATGAACCTATTTACCCTTGTCAAATGATCCTTCATTTTTTTTGGGTGATAACAGGACTGTCAGAACTTCATTGCATACTTGGTGTTTTTTCACTTCAAGTGCAGCGGGCTAAGATTTGGTCGAGCGACAAGCTCCTTCTACTGCTTGTTGTTTATTTTATGCGTCTGCAGCCTACTTCTTGGACTCTACATCACTGGTGTGAGCATGGGCCTCACAGAACTGAAGTTCATCAACAATCATAGTGTGCATCAGCTGCAATTTCCTTGTAGGTAAAACAGAAAATTTAATATTAATATCACCCACACCTCTTAACTGGGTGTGTCAGCTGACATCTACATGGATGGCCGATGCAGGTATTTTCACAAGTCAAACATCTCTAGTCATTAGTAAGGCCACGTTCGGTAGCTGTGCACTGGTTACATGTGTGCTTGTCCGGATCGCCTGAGGAATGCTCACTAGAATCAAGCTCGCTTGCATTTTTTGTTCTTGGATCCAAACCTGCACAAATTCAAGAATAGTCTTATACTGCACTTCCATATCTATCCAACAATCCTTGGACGTAGATGTGAATTTTTTTGCAATCTCATTAAGGTCATCCTCAGTCAACATCAAGACCTCCTCTCCAGTATCTTTAGATCCCTTTCTCTTCTTCCTATATCCACTAATGGCCTGATAACTGCGTTTATTTCTTTAGAAGTATGCACTTCTACTTGATCCACTGTGTATTTTGGTGCAGTACCATTTTTCTCTGGCTCCACATGTTTTTCCAAGTCAATAGTTTCATTAGTTGTGGTCGGCATGATTTCCTTTTCTAGCATCTTTTGAGTTGTTTTCTCAGTGGTTTTCTCTAGTTGAATACTAATGCATGGCTTCATTGGTGTTTTAGGAATTGATGAGGGCACACCAAGCTCCAACCATGCTCGTGGCGATTTGGCAGTGATGCGGATCAGATCGTCTTCTGTGACCAAATAGGGTAACTCATACCAACTCCCTCCATGGCACCTTTTGCGTGAATATGCATATTATGGAAAGTGGCTTTGAATTCAGATATCATCTTATATTGATCATAAAGTGTTGGGGACAAACTTGGCTTAGACTACACATCTTTATCAAACGAGGCATCGAAAATTACCCAAATAATCTTATTCTCCTTAATGCACGTAGGGTCTGATGATTTCCACAGTGTCGCATACCACACGACCTCACACATCTAGGGCTCTATCTCGGAAAACTAGGTATCCTCAGGGGTCTTCCAACCAATTAAAGAAATCAATAAAAATAGCCAAGCATAATGGAAATTCTTACCCACTTCATGTGCTTCGTTCACATTCTCTAAAAACTCCTTTCACAAATAATGTGGCTAATTATAGATCACCCCCTTTTCACATCAACCATCAAGAGAAATCACCTACATAGGCACCTCCTTTAGTCTACATTTACGCATCATACTGTAGGGCAAGACAAGCATGTCGAGTTTAACAATAGGGTCATTTATCCCACTCACCACAAATCCTTTACTTTTTTGTGATACTTGGTACTTAGCTTTGATCTTTTTTGCAATGGCTTTTTCTTGCGCTTTTCCTCCAAAATTAGAAATTCGATCTATGCCTTTAGCAAGTAGGCTAGTGATCCTATGGATAAACACAAAATAAATGGGAATTCACTCTCCCAGCCATAGTGCATCATCGTACATGAGTGCAAGAAATTGTCGGACATAGATATCATTTATTGGGTTGTGCCCAAAGTGAGGGATCTGCAACAAATTCAACAGGCATGCCTTACGCAAACCCAACACCCATCTCTTCTGCTCTAGGTGCATGATTCCCCCTTCATACTGGACATGGTCGAGGTAGATTTATGGTGCAATTTAGGAAATTCTTCCACATTCGTGATGTCCGAATCCTCCATTCTGAATTGTGGCACTTTTTTAGACATGTCTCCTTCTATCGGGACATTTTTAGGGATCAAAGGAATTTGGATTACTCCTCGCACCTTGTCAAGATCTTTGGGAACCTTGGTCATTGGTTTTTGCGGTGAAACATAGGTCGGATAGCCTGAGAATGGGGCAAATTCAACCACACCCTCCTCTTCCTCGATAATTGTCTCGGGGATCTCCATCATAGGCCTTTTCAGGCACTCAACCATAGTGGAGAGTGGCTTTGGAGTCTTCTCCCAAAGGGATTTCATTGTTCAATATGTTTTCCCATTCTTAGACTTTGTGAGCATAGGTTTCTTAGTAATCAGTGCAACAGGGAACTCTGGTGCAGTAGGATCATCTCCGAACCATGAAGCTATCATACTGGGCGGAATTAAGTAACCCAACTCTCTACACCCCTACTCTTCCTCGAATTCTAGATCCAAACAAGACATAGACAATGAGTATGCAATAGAAATCAAGGAGCTCAAGGAAAATAATTCACTCAGAATTATAAGGGAACTATTGCAACCCCATAGGTCATATTTATACTTTTGGTGCTTCTTCAACGGTTCATTCTGCATTAATGTGTCTCCATAAATGACAAAATACTCCCAAATCTAGAAAAATACCCTCATTAAATTCAACCTAGATGCTCTCATAAACGATAATAAAGTTTTATTTTCCATATTTACTGTTCTGATGACTAGTTTTTGGCACCTATGTGACCTACTCAACCTCCTCACACAACTACCGCGCTCACATCACACCTTTCTCTACATCCTCCATACTATCTGCATAGATCTGATACTCTGGCCATATAGTCATTTGTACAGATAGGGTCATCCTTGTACAACTTCAATCAGATTCCATTGACATACTTGGGAAGGTATTCTATGTTCAATGTGCCCAGGCACACTGCACCTTCATCAGTGATTTCCTTAAAAATATATGGCCCTAGCCAATGCATCTTCAACTTCCCTGTGTGGCGCACAAACTTGATTTCATTTAATAAGACTAAATGATCTTCCTCAAACACCTTTTTCTTGATGTGCCTGTCATGTCATGCTTTTTCGCATGCCTTCTAAACTTGCTAGTGATAATTGGAAATAATACGATCTTCTTCTAGTGCGGTAAACATTCCTCCATAACATCTGATTCTACCATATTTTTGGATGTTTCAATGCGCAGACTAGGGACAATGAACTCCATCGGAAACACAACTTCTTGCCCATATACCATCTTAAAATGTGTCCTACCTGTCAAATTCTTGCGTGTGGTAAAATATGCCCAGAGAACGGCAGGTACACACTCATCCAAACCATTTCTATTACCATTTCACACCTTGGTAAGTGCGGTCTCCAATTTCTTATTGAATTCTTCAACTGCACCATTCTCCTGGGGTTTATAGGGAAAGTTCTTCTGATGATGCATCTTGAACTCCTATGTTAATGCTTCAATGGTTTCATTCAAAAAATGTGTACCCTAATCGCTTATCAGAATCTTAGGACATCCAAAGCGAGTCAAAATATTCTCAAATATGAAATACGCAACTATATCTACATTACAATCCTTCAGAGGATTAGGTTCAACCCATCTAGTTACATAGTACGCTGCAGTGATAATGTAACACGCGCCACTCTTCTTGCCTAGAGGATTGATAGGTCCAATAAAGTGTATAGCCCATTTCTCAAATTCTTACAGCGCCATCCATGGATGCAAGGGCATACTATATCTGCATGATGGCTTTCTAGTCCTTTGGCATACATCGCATGAGTGGCAATGTGCATAGGCGTCATTATGCAGTGCGGGCCACCACAACCCAGCTCGCAAAATCTTATGTGTAGTTTCCTTATCTACATAATGACCAAATACAACCCATCCATGAGATTCATCTAAGATTGCATTTCTTTCATAATCCAGAGCATATCTTCGCAGAACTTCATCTGCACCCATTTTGTACAACTATCCAGCAATAATAGTGAATTTGGTTGCATGCGCCGTGAGCTCTTTCTTCTGTTGAACTATATATTTTCCAAGCGTGCATCCAGTAGTCATAAACTGAATAATATTGGGGAAATTCTCATCGACCACCTTTATCGAAAACAACTGCACGTTTGGAAATCCATCCTCCAATTTCATAGGTTCTTCACCATTCTCAATCCGTGAAAAATGGTCTAGCCCAACATTTAGTCTTCCGAGGTTGAAAATCATCTCAAAGTCATATTCTCGGAATGACAACAACCACCTACAGATCTTCCCCCACCAACACAAGATTATTGACCAAGTACATTAAAATAATAATTATCAGTAAACATCTTGAAATGCCCCCTAATAGATAGTGGCAGAATTTTGTAGCACGTACACCATTGCTAGTCCTTCTCATTCCATGGTTGAGTAATTTCGTTTTGTGCTTCAGATTTTTTGTCTTACATAGGAGATAGGGTGATCAATCTCTCTTGCTCCTGGTTATGCTAAAATAACTCTGGGCGCAATATAGGAGGCATGATAATGCACATGAAACACCTTTGACCAATCTGGGAAGACCAGTATGGTCACAGTGACCATCAATTCCTTCAACAATTCAAAAATCTTCTGACACTCCTCATCCTAGTAGAATGTTGCATCCTTTTTGAGAAAATTCTCCATGTGCGCAGTTATCAGTGCATAACCATGAATAAAATTTTGATAATACCCCGTGTACCCCAATATTGAGCGCTATTTCTTAACATTATTAGGTATCTCCAGATAAACTATTAATGCGATCTTCACAACATCTACCATCAAGCCTTGCTGGTAGACAATGTTTCCCAACAATATCCCAAATGGAAAAAAAAATATACACGTCTTCAAATTCAATTAGATATGGTACTTCTGACAGGTATCCATCATTAAGCACATGTTTGAAACTTGCTTCCTTAACAGCCCAAACATAGTCTAATCATAAGAGTATACCTCTAAGAGCTTGTGGATAAATTCTTTGAAATAATCTACTACTACGTGCGAGAAGATGGAAGGCGCATTATTCAATCCAAAGGGCATGACTGTATATTGGAAAGATCCCCATTTGCAAAGGTGGTTTTACTGTGGTATTTTGGCGCAATTTGGATCTGATGATACCGTGAAAACCCATATGTGAATGAATAAGCTTCTTGTCCTCCAACATTATCCAAGATTTCATCAGAGAATGGAGTTGGGAATAGATCATGCACACAAGCATCATTCAATTTCGGAGGTCGACAAAGATCTTGATTTCTCCCTTGGTCTTCTTTTCTTGCAGTACCATTGGACTTACCATTGGAAGATTTATGATTAAAAACCATTGAACTTATCCAATCAGACTCTTCAATAGGTTCTATGATGCATGCAGCAACCATTTTATCCAACTCTTCTTTCACCTTCTACTTATATCTTGAATTCATCCTGTATGGGCATTGTTTCATCGGGGTGCATTAGGTTTCAAAGTGATCTTCATAACTCCAAGTTCCCCAATGATTCCTTTCAATTCTGAGAAATTTGTAGGGAAAAAGTGTTGGGAAAAATACTGAGAGGGGGGGGGGGGCTGAATCAGGATTTAGTGCAGACTTAAAATTTTTTACTTTTTTCTTTCTCTAAAACCAATGCGCTACTTTGTTTCAGCCAACTCACGTATACACACGGATATCCTTCATAAAACTTGTGTATATATAGAGATCTTATTATGCCATTAATTATTTACTTAGATCTATGCAACATTCATTCTTCTGATGATTAGATAACAGTAAGCATGTGCAGTAATAACAGAATAAACCATCACACATAAGCATCACACAAGAACACCAGGATTTAAGGTGGAAACCCAAGTCGGGAGAAAACCACCACTGCCGTCGTCTCAGTCTTCAATATTTATTATATATAAAGAAAACATGATACAACCATGTACTGGCACAGACTCATACCAGCACGCAGGCACCCACCTGCAGAAGGCTACAACCTTCTCTCGTTTACCAGCCTCTCCTGGAAGGGAGCTACAATCCCCTGCTCTCGTTTACCAGCCTCTCCTGGAAGGGAGCTACGACCCCCTGATCTCGTTTACCAGCCTCTCCTAGAAGGGAGCTATGGCCCCATGCTCTCGTTTACCAGCTACCACTAGAAGGGAGCTACAACCCCCTCACTGAAGGCTTCGACTCTCAGCACCACCATGGACCATGTTTCATCAATTTTCATACTGGATCCAATAGCTTCAATAGATCACAACTTGCAGGCCACTTTTCATCATATTTTCAGACTGGACCCACTCCACACATTTAAGCTCAATCACACATCAAACTGAAACTTATACCCTTATCAATGCATTCAATTAATCATCAACCAATCAATAAACAACTTGATCTTTTATCAACATAGTCAGCAACATAATCAATATTCAGAAAACTCAGATCTGTATGAATACATCATAGATAGATAGCAGTAATACAGCAGAACATATCAGACATTTCATACCACATACTTCAGCAAACCCTAGTTTTCATACGCGCTTTCCTTTCACTGAACCTGCGTATATACATGCTTTCACAGAAACGAACCTGCGTATACATCTGCACTGATTTCACATTTAATACGCGCTTTTGTTGAATACAAGCCGCGTATATACGTGCTTTCTCCTCGACAAACCTGCGTATGGATCTTCAGACATTTTAGGGCAGTGCAGCTCTCCAAAACAAACAAACAACACAGATCTTCATTCTTTACTTCAACTCAGATTCGCCAGATCAGAGATCTAATCATTCCATAAACAGATCTAGAAAATACATATATATTTCAGATCTAGAGATCCCTCTTCATCATTTTCTTCATAGGTGCATCATAGAATCAGATCTATCATCAAATTGTTACCCTTTCCATTCAGACATACTTCAGAGTGAAGTATCCATTCAAACCCAGACTCATGCACACACTTGCAAAATGATTCTCTTCTCCTTATATAGATTTAGCCTTTATCAATACCATGAGCCAAAATCACATTACTTCCAATGGTATTCCTGGACGGGATCAATTAGATATTCAAGCGCTCAATACAATGGGTCAATACCATGGTAAGAACCCCTAGATTTATAAATTTAGAGCACAATTAGGCATACACGACTTAGCCCGTACTTTTCTGCGTACATACGCTACTTCGCCTAAACAAACTCGCGTATTCTTTGTGTCACACACTTTTCATCATTGTTCTGGCCTTTACTGATATTTCTTTCTCTGGTACTTCTGAGCTACTTGTAGAACATCAGATTTACATCTTTAATAAACTCATCAAGCATCAATAACAACTTCATTAAGTAGGTTTCCATCATCTTCATCAAGTGGGTTTCCATCAAGGACAACACTCTGCATCATATTGCCAACAATCTCCCCCTTTGGAATTGATGGCAACCACGATGGTGTTTGATCACGATCACAACAGATAGATACATTAAGCATAATGATATTCTCCCCCTATTCAAACACCATGTCACTCTCCCCCTTTGACATCAAGGGCAAAGGGCGGTTCAAAACCAACACAAGGTTTTTCCCTTCATGTAGAAAGAAGAGCGTTGTAGAACTGATGAGTTCTAAAGTTACCATGCTCCCCCTGAGTTCCTGCTGAATCTTCAAACATATTTTCAATGAAGTACATGATTCTATGACCTTTCCTATCACCAAGGACTCATAATTACATCAAAGATCCAACCAAGTGAATTTACATATGTGACACAAGTACCCAACCAAGTGGGTTTACACATTTTGACTTAGCTACCCAACCAAGTGGGTTTACAAATTTGAACAAGTCCTTATATGACTGAATATTACAATTTTACATCATAGGTCTCATCATGAACTTTTCATCAAATTACAAATATGACTTTTTATGACCACTACCAAAAAGACCTCAAGAAAGATCATATTTCAGAATCATCATAATGCCAACAATGCATTATGCTCAGCAAGGCTAATGCTCCCCCTGAAACTGTGCTTCTGTTTTTGAGGTGAATCACTAAATTTTCTTATCAGAAAAGCATACGCTTCTGTCTCCAAAGGAACTCGCGTGTATACGCGACTTTTTTTCACGAAACCCGCGTATGGAAAGTGAGATACTGAAAAATTCCACAACTTCATCTCCCCCTGAATTTGTACCACCTGTACCTGTCTTCTTCACATCAGATGCACTGTCCGAAATAAACATAACCAGAATTATCAAACCAACCATGGGAATCACCATACATTGCTCCCCTTGTGATGATACATTACTAATCCATATAATATATCTCACATCATCCCTGCAGTCATTATGAGAAGTAAGCTTTAGAAGCGGATGAATGTAGTAGGGTCAATATTCCCTACATTTATGACCGGTCCTCCTTCTTTCTCCAGCTTTGCTTGAAACTTCCTATTGTGTGCTGGAAATTGTCCAGTTTCTCAGATTTGTTCATCCTGCATTCTTTTTCCACATGACCATACTTGTTACAAGCATAACATCTTATGTGACCAGAAAAGTAAGCATAAGGATCATACTGAGTTCTTCTATTCTTTCTTCTATTGCAATCAGCTACTTTATGAACAAAATTGCTGCATGAAAAACAATATCCCTTAAAGAAACCAGAGTACCTTTCTGTATAGAATCTGTTTGTTTGTGACTGAAACAATCTTCTTCTACAATTTGCTGCAACATGCCCATAATTATGACATTTAAAGCATTCAACACTATTGAATGATTTCCTTTGAGTGTTCATGATTTTCGGTTGACTTCTTGTTTCTTTCAACTCTTCAGGTTTTGCATTGACATACTTTGAGTCTTTACCACTTCCTTGTGAACTAGATTCTCCTTTAACAGTTTCATGAAAACCAAGACCAAGTTTAATAGCAGGAGATCTTTGATTACTAATAATATTGTCCAGAATCTTAGTACTATATTGAAACCTCAAGAGTTTATCCTTTTCTTCTAATTTACCTTTGAGAATGTTTACCTCAACCTCCAATTTTTGGCATTGCTTCTTCATGCTTTCTTCGACCCTTTTTCCTTCTTCTACTTGATCATTCAATTTTAAAATTTTTTCCTTCCACCAATTTTCTTGCTCTTCACATGTTTGTAGTAGTTCTTCATTATTCTTATTTGATTTTTCTAGATCTTCTTTGAGAGAGATGATTTCTACTTCAAGTCCTTCCTTTTCAAATGATAGGGGTTCTTCATTATTCTTATTTGATTTTTCCAGATCTTCTTTGAGAGAGATGATTTCTGCTTCAAGTCTTTCACTTTGATTGGTTGCATAAACATACAACTTTTGATACTTGTCTATCTATCCATTCAGTATTTCTTTCTGTTCATTCGTTCTAGAGATCATATCTTTGTAGATAGATTCTCTCTTATGAAATTGATTCCAATCATTGCTTTCATCATTGATCTTGAGATTTGCTTCTAGACTTATACTGTTACTTTCACTATCTTCACTATTGCATGCACAAGAAGGTGAATCACAAGAACAACAATCAATACATGTTTCCTCTTCTTCATTTTCTATTGCACATGTTTTCTAAGATATCTCCTTTGAGTAGCCTGCTTATTCCTTCTTCCATGTGACTTCAGGTCTTGAGCCAAATACTTCTTAAGCCTCATCATTGCTCTTCAGCTGTGTTATAAAGCTCTCTCTTAATTGTTTCCTTTATGTTTTCTTCATAGACATTGCTGACTGATACTCTCTAAGCTTAAAACTGCTGATAGCTTTACCTTTGAATCTTCAAGTGCTTACTTTAGTTGAGTCTCTTCTAAATTCTTCTTCCGATGCTCAACTGGATTCCTTGACTTAACTTCTTCTTCTTCCACTTCCACACGCCTCAAAGCAGCTTCTGATTTGGAGACCTCCTGTCTCATTTCATAAGCAGTCAGAATACCATGTAGTTGAACAATAGTAAGAGTTTGCAGATCTTGCCTTTCTTCAATAGCTGACACTTTTGACTCAAATTTTGGAGTTAAAGATCTTAAGACTTTTTCCACCAGAGTAGTATCGGTTATGGTTTCACCCAAACTTCTCATATGATTTACAATATCATCTAGATGTAAAAATAAACTGCCAATACTCTCATCACTATGCATCCTTAAATTTTCATATTCAATTCTGAGAGTTTGGAGTTTTGCACTTTTTACCTTTGTATCTCCTTCATAGCTTAGAATGATTTTGTCCCATATTTCTTTCGCTGAATTTAGCTGCATCACTTTAGCAAATTCTGGTTCATACATGCTTCCTAATAAGACATTTACGGCTTTGGCATTGATTTCATATTTCTTCCTTTCTGCTGCATCAGTAGGAATACTTGCAGGATACTGATAGCCTCCTTCCACGATTGCCCATACTTTTGCACCAAGACTATGCAGATATGCTATTGTTCGTATCTTCCAGAATAACAGATTATTTCCATTGAATAGAGGTGGCCTTATAGACATTACCCCTTCATGACTTCCCATTTCGACGGATCTCCTTCAAGCGATCAAGCTTCTGCAGAAGAACCACCTCTGATACCAATTGTTGGGAAAAATACTGAGGGGGGGGGGTTAAATCGGTATTTAGTGCGGACACAAACTTTTTACTTTTTCTCTCTAAAACATACTATTTTGTTTCATCCAACTCACGTAATACACGTAGATATCCTTCATATTTTGCGTATATACAGAGATCTTATTATGCAATTAATTCTTTACTTAGATCTATGCAACATTCATTCTTCTGATGTTTAGTTAACAGTAAGCATGTGCAGTAATAACAGAATAAACCATCACACATAAGCATCACACATGAACACCAGGATTTAAGGTGGAAACCCAAGTCGGGAGAAAACCACCACTGCCGTCGTCTCAGTCTTCAATATTTATTATATAAAGAAAACATGTTACAACCATGTATTGGCGCAGACTCATACTAGCACGCAGGCACCCACCTGTAGAAGGCTACAACCTTCTCTCGTTTACCAGCCTCTCCTGAAAGGGACCTACAACCCCCTACTCTCGTTTACCAGCCTCTCTTGAGAGGAGCCTGGCCCTGATCTCGTTTACTTGCCTCTCCGAGGAAGGGAGCTGCATTTGCTCGTTTTACCGGCTACCAGCAGAGGAGCTACAACCCCCTGACTGAAGGCTACAACCCTCGGCACCACCATGGACCACGTTTCATCAATTTTCACACTGGATCCAATAGCTTCAATAGATCACAACTTGCAGGCCACTTTTCATCATATTTTCAGACTGGACCCACTCCACACATTTAAGCTCAATCACACATCAAACTGAAACTTATACCCTTATCAATTCATTCAATGAATCATCAACCAATCAATCAACAACTTGATGTTTTCTCAATATAGTCAGCAACATAATCAATATTCAGAAAACCCAGATCTGTATGAATACATCATAGATAGATAGCAGTAATACAGCAGAACAGATCAGACATTTCATACCACATACTTCAGCAAACACTAGTTTTCATATGCGCTTTCCTTTCACTAAACTTGTGTATATACGCGCTTTCACAGAAATGAACCTGTGTATACATCTGCACTAATTTCACATTTAATACGTGCTTTTGCTGAATACAAGCCGCGAATATACGTGCTTTCTCCTCGATGAACCTGCGTATGGATGTTCAGACATTTTAGGGCAGTGCAGCTCTCCAAAATAGACAAACAGCACAGATCTTCATTCTTTACTTCAGCTCAGATTCGCCAGATCAGAGATCTAATCATTCCATAAACAGATCTAGAAAATACATATATATTTCAGATCTAGAGATCCCTCTTCATCATTTTCTTCATAGGTGCATCATAGAATCAGATCTATCATCAAACTGTTACCCTTTCCATTCAGACATACTTCAGAGTGAAGTATCCATTCAAACCCAGACTCATGCACACACTTGCACAATGATTCTCTTCTCCTTATATAGATTTAGCATTTGTCAATACCATGAGCCAAAACCACATTACTTCCGATGGTATTCCTAGACGGGATCAATTAGATATTCAAGTGCTCAATACAATGGGTCAATACCATGGTAAGAACCCCTGGATTTATAACTTTAGAGCACAATTAGGCATACGCGACTTAGCCTGTACTTTTCCGCGTACATACGCTACTTTGCCTAAACAAACTCACGTATTCTTTGTGTCACACACTTTTCGTCATTGTTCTGGCCCTTACTGATATTTCTTTCTTTGGTACTTCTGAGCTACTTTTATAACATCAGATTTACATCTTTAATAAACTCATCAAGCATCAAGAACAACTTCATTAAGTAGTTTGCCATCATCTTCATCAAGTGGGTTGCCATCAAGGACAACACTCTGCATTATATTGCCAACAAAAAGTCCTGATATTCAGTTACAAACTCAACAAATTTTCCTACTTTATAATCATCCCAGTAGTCTCCAATCTTTTCCAACTTAGGTTTCTCTTCAGATGCAATATTCACCTGCCGAATCTTTAAGGGTTTTTTCACATCTATTGAATTAATTGAGGTTCCAGCCACTGCGCATTATCCCTCAGATTCTAGGATCATGATATTTCTTGGATTATCTTCACTTTCTTCAACCGTCATATTTCTTCATTTCACAATAAATTTCATCTGCACATCCAATATTGGTGGGGTGCACTCCATTAGAGGCTTTGTTGTGTCAAATATGACTTCTTGAATATTATGAAAAGCTTTAACAATATTATCAAATCCACTCTCAAAGCTGAAGGTTAGAATAAAAATCTCCATCAATGCAGCTCTATCTCTAGATACCAATCAATAGGTACCTTCCCTAATGTGTGAATAAACATGTGGACCCATTAAGGTCTTCGTTTTGTGCCCCATACCTGATTCCATCTAGCCAAATGTCTATGTGGATCATCCTTTCCATAGTAGACATCTTCCATTCTTATGGTTGGCCACTCAAATCATAACCTCATCATGTGCGCACATTCCTCCCAGTTGCCCATGTTTTCCTTATGATTTTCCCACCATCTTGCTAGAGTAGCACGCAATCTGAGGTCTAATGCATGGAATCAATGTCCTTCTAGTACAATCCTTTCAATCTCTCATATAAACATGTTTATATCATCTAAGCCATCATAATGCGGTAATTCACATACCTCACATGTTATACATAGAAGAGATATGGTCACATGACTACAGTGCAACACAGCTACTTCATGCAACCGGTTCTACCAGTTTTCTAATTCCTCATCAAAATTTGAAAAGCATGAGCTGCCCTTCTCCCAATTAATATTTCCATCTATTTTTGGGTTAATCCAATCTTCCTCGCACAAATTCAACTTATATATTTGATCAATATCATCATCAACGTGCACAGGCATTTTGTATCTTTGTAGTTCTACAGGGTCTAGAGGAATGATGACCCTAACTCCATTGCTTTCGAACTCCATTTGTCTCTTCTTCAGGTTTATGACACCATCCATATCAATAGTCCACTCCCACCCTAGCAGTGCAAGATAAGGATCAATATTGTTGTGGATCATCTACATATCCTTTTAATTTTATATTAAAATACAAAAAACCTGAAATTGAAATAAAAGAAAATATGTTAAAGTATTATAGTCTTATACTTTGGCATAAAAAGGAAATGTTTTTTCTGATGTATTAAAGTTTAATTATTTTAAACTTGATACAAGTGGGTTTTATATCTGAAGATTAAAGGCCGATTAATTCAATTGGTGGAGAGTATTGATATTAAAAATGTAAACAGATGACCCAACACGCGGGCACTAATAATGCGAGAGTTAACGGAAAGGGTGCCTCCACAGTTGACTGGGTTGACTATAGAGGAGATGAAGATCAACAGTGGATATCAACTGCGGGGGTACCAGCCGGAGTTTTCAGCCGTACCCCCAGACCCCCTGTAGTGATGTCCTATGCTGAATGGAGAACAGTTGTTTTTTGTGTCAAATCAGTCCAATGGTTAAGTGACACGTTGCGTAGGAATTTAACTTAAAATCTGCACCACCTATATAGGGGTGTTTTTCACTTCATTTTCAAAATAATTTGTAGTTTGTCATGTTTTTACCTATTTCTTCCTTCCGTCACCTTTCTTTTTTAGTCGTCTTGCAAGAGTATTCCTTCAACACCTTTTCTAATCATGGCTAAAATTTCTTCTTTGTTTGGTTCATCGAGTCACATTCCTCTCATGGATAATGAGAGAGACATTCAAGATACTGCGTCTTTAGTAATTCATCTTCCATTATATCAACAAGTTTTATTGAATAATGATAATTCCCCTATCTATTCCACCATGAAAAAATCCGGGGTCCTTTCTGCATGCATCCCGAAGACACATTTATTCCCAGAGTTTATCTATTGGTTGGTTTCCGCATTGTATCCCAGAAAATGTTTCGTGATGAATTCCCAAGGGGAAAATGTTCTGCAGGTGTCTACCAAATTAATCCATCAAGCCTTGTGTTTTCCTAAAGCCGAATCATCAGTTCAATTTTCAGAAGATTCACTGGTTACTTACTATGAAAGCCTTATAAGCACAAAATGGATTTCAGAAATGCTGAAGCTGAGATCAAGAATCTCAAATAAATATTGAAAGGTAATGTGTCGTTAATACAAGCTAAGGATATCATTTGGACTAATATCATTTGAGAAATAAAGTCCAATTGGTGCTTCCTGATGATTATTGCAAAATAAAAAAGCCTTATTATGGAGTGTGAAGAACCAATTATGTCTGATAAGCAGAAAGGGATTAACAGAGAAATTTTGGCTAGAAGATTTATTGATTATATCAATTCCAAATCAGATCAGGAATTAGAGAAGAATGATATGAAGGATAGAATATTGTATGCACTGGAGATTAATAAAATTATTATCAGGAATGATCTCAGAAACGTTGCAGAAAAGAAATTAATAGAAATCATAGAAGCAGTAAGTGAATTTGTTAAATCTTTTGATAAAATGACAAGGGTAGGCCTGCCATCATGTTGGGGAGCTGAGGGGAATATTTTGCCATGGAGCTCATATGAGAATTTACTGGTGATGAAAAAAAGAACGATTGACAACAAGCATAAGAAGACTCAGGTACTTAAAGGAGAAACAATGGTCAACTTCTTGCAAAGACATTTTCAACTCTTGTGGATGGAAACAAATCTTTTCTCTGAAAGGCCATCTTATGACCGAATTACTGCATTGAGATTGGAGTATCACAATCTGACACATTCATCCAAGATGAAGGTAGAAATATGGAAAAAGTGCAGAGCTTGGACTATTGAATTGCCAAAGGGATCAGCAACAAAGAAATACAAACTAGTTGATCAAGGAAAATAAACCACTTCATCAACAATTCCTATAGATTAGGATATTTACTTTATGTTATTTTCTGAAGTCAATGTAATTGTAAAAAGTCATTTTCAAGGCATGTGATAGACAGTATTCGAAGTCATGAAGTAGTTTTGGTAGTTAGAATTGGTTACAACAGTTCCAAACTGATTTTTGTTGTATTTAATGTAATTTCCAAGAGGAAGGAGGGTTCCAAGTTTTGGACCTCCTGGACAAATGTTTTTGCACTCAAAGATTCAAAGATTAATGAATGAGTAATCAAGTTTCTGGCAATTTGTTTATGTTGAAATGTATTCTAGTTTTCATTATGTATTTCCTTCTATGAATAAAACAAGTTTATGAGCAGCAGGTCTCTTCTTACTTCTGTGTATAAGAGTTAAAAACCTTAATTGGTGCTCCTTTGTTTTAACTATTTCCTTCACATGTTTCTTCCAAAGTTTGGAATGGTATTTTCTGTGTAAAGCAGCATATCAGTTTGGACTTATCCTTACATTTTCTTCCAGTCATTTCGTTCAAAATTAATAGATGATAGCATTGCAAAGCATTCATAATATTTGATATTTAAGGGTGTGATTATAAATACTTGAGTGTTAATAAAACAAAGACATAAAAAATTTGTGACATAATTATAAAATGTCTTAAGAACTAATTCCTTATCACAGCTAAGGGATTTTCTCTTAAGGTACAACAAGTATCATCTACAATTTGTATAACTTCAAATTCTGCCATAAACTTAACACCCTTGGTACTAACTACAACTTGCGATAGCCTCCCTAATGTAATGATCTTCTCCTATTTTCCATGCGCAGTTGAACGGTAGACCATTCCAACCGGTTCTCACATGCACTGCCAGATTTTCTTAGGTAGAAAATTGGAATCTGATCCCAGATCTAAAATATCCTGGTCCATCTCATAAGCACCGATCTGCGCAGTCATATACGTCTCTCTACCCGTTCTCTTCTTATTCTTATATATTTTTTTGACAACTCTCTTTTATACCATCCGTTGTTCCTTCTCTACACAATTATCTATCAGAGCCTAAAGGTTCTCTACTACCTATTTGTTGCACAGTAACTTAATTCATAGTTATAAAAATGGTTTGATCTCTTCAAATACTCTTGCTTCCTTTATTATTCTACCTGATGTTGATGTGCTTCCTTCTGCAAATTATTTCTGCGCTCCAACAAAAGTCTCCTTTATGCATTGTATATAAAATCCTTCTCTATTCTTGGGTGCTCTATGAATCCATAATTCAGTAGCTAGTTGCTTTCCCTTATCTTCATTAGTGGCTACACCACTCCTAGTGACCACATTTACACTCAGATCTTCTTCACCGGTTTCTTCTCTAACCATCTGAATATTTTTTCTTGGAGTCTACATCTTTTTCTCTTACATTTTAGTAATCAAAACAAGACAATCTTCTATCACATGGTCAAAATCTCTACAATACCTAGATGATTTTCACTCTGGATTTGGACAGTCACGTGCATAGCAAAAAAAATCTCCACAGTTATAGAAAACAACTTGTCCCCTTCTTTGACCAGTTGATCCACCTCCTTGTCCTCTTCCTCTGCCCTAGAATCCACCATGCCCAAAGGGGGATTCTGGTGAGTTAGGTTTATCCTACATTCTATAGGTTTCAGCTTCGTCCATCATCATGTCATAAGTGAGACAGTGGTGCTCATCATGCCCCAGTGATGAACAGAATCTGGAAAACAACTTCTTCAACTTAGTTTTATACTTTCTGACCCTTGGGTAGAAATCTATGTCATGTAATCTAGAAACTTGACAGATTCTGCACCATATTGTACTCTTCAATGGATGAGGATCTTCAAAATTCAGATAATTATTGAAGATGTAGCATTGATACTTATGGTTCCCAACAACTTTACATTTTATGCACCACACCTCTGTGAAAACTTGCCCTTGTCCTTGCACAAGCTTTTAATCTCTAGATTCATGGCTTCTAACTGATTCTGAATCTTTTGAGTTCCAAGAACAACAGGTGTTGGGGTAGATTCTAGTTTCATTGCAACCTCCATAGCCTCAACATGTGTAGCAATCTTCTGTTGACCCAAGGATTGGCGCAGATGTGGGAGCAACATAGCAATGAATCATTCCTTGTGTTGAGTATCATCTATGAAAAATCCACCATATTTGATGGTGCGCTTCAACATGTGATCTACCTCCCACACAAATTCATTAACCTCTTGATGAATCTCTATCATTTATGTAACCAGTTCCACATATGACTTAGGCTTCTTGAACTGCTCTTTTATGGCATATTTTATTTGGTCCAAGGTGGCATTAGGGTTTTCTTGAACATACCTGATATAAAAATATAATGAAAGATATTGGAAGGCATTAGCTAGATGCACTTTATTAATAGCATCATTATTAACCTGCATAGCCTGCCATATGACCTCAGTCACATACCAAAATTTTTCAGTATCTTCATTTCCAATGCCTCTTAAATTAGGTAACGTCACCGATATGGACATATTTGTGCCTAGGGGAGGTGGAGGTGGTGGTGGATATGGTTTGCACAGTGGAGTGAGTGATGGGGTTGGAAACAGGATCAAGGTTCTATGATCGTTCTGGTTTGATGAACCTCCTTCTATAGAGTCACTAGAGCTACTAATTTCTTGTTCACCTTCACTATCAGATCTATGATTAAGAGGGCTATAAATATTTTTTTTCTGGATCTTCAGGATAAAATTTTCTATTGCGGGTAGTCGGGCCTCTTTGTGACATTCAAGAAATATTTTCACACAAGGAGCCTATTCACATAATAGGTTTTTCTGCAAAAACTTTAGAGTGCAGAAACTTACCTCTAGGACCTTTGAAAAAATTTCTCTCTGCTTCAGAATATGACACAAATTGGTCAATGGAAAATTTTGTCACAAATCCTCCCAATAGGTGATCGATCCAGTGATCTACTGCACGAGTGATATTATTGTATAACTTTTCTAATTGTTGAATAAATTTAGGAGTCCACTCAATGACTGCATTATCCTTCATGCAGGTATTAAATTCAATCAATTGTGATAACCACTCCTGCAGCTCACTTGCAAAGGAGCAAAAGAATATCTCGTGAACTTCTGTATCGATGTATTTTTGTACCCACTTTTCATCAGATAACTTAGTTCTTCGATTTTCTTGGAGTGTGAATTCAAGGATCTTTCTATCTAGCCAATATTGAAATTCGTTCCGCGAAGGGTGCCACAACATCAGATATTCCTCAAAATGATCCGGTCCTGGCAATGGAACCATTCATTGGCTTGAGGGGTCTTGACCCACGTTCATATTTTATCGTGCAACCAAAAAAACCTTCTACTACTAGCCCTTTCAGCAATGACATGCTTGCACAGATCAAATTCTCACCCGAAGCAGTATGGGGGGTGTTGGAACTAGGTTTCTGCACCTTGATGAAGAAAATAATGTAGTGGCCCTAAGAAAAATGATTGCAGATTGATATCGATCATAACAGATGTGCGCAATATAGAATAATACTTTATCGAATCACATAACAGAATCATAGATCACTTTGTCGCATATATATTATATCAGAATCAAATCCAGATCTATCCAAGGCCTAATCACTTAAGAAGATTTATCCATGTATTCTACCATAAATATAACTCCATGCATAAATAATAGATGTATTTTCACAGACACAAATAAACAGCACAAAATTAATGCGAACTCAAGATATAAATATTATATATATATAAATCAGACCGATAACACAATTTTCCGCCAATATAAATCCTTGTATTAATTCAGATCAATTCAGTACATAAAAATTTCCCTTACACTTTACCCTTCTGCGCAGATAACCAGTGGAGTCTACACATAGCTAGGATTAGGTCTCCATGCACACAGCTAACAAGAGCCTTTCTATCCAACCCAGGCTAAAATCCTTAAAAATTATTACAGACACATAAAAATTCAGATCAACACATCATATCAAGTTAAGTTACTTCCTTAGCCTCTATCTATCTATTTATATCATTCTAGCGCGCAGATACTATGGTCTTAAACCATAGTTTGAGGCTCACAGTTTACCCTTAAACACGTTTAAATAAAATTAGGGACTTTGACCCACCCCAAAGCCCCTTGACTCATTCGCGTAGCGTGCATATACAAAAATTATAAAAAATTATAGAAAAATGTGTACCCCAGGGGACCCAATAGAACCAAATATTACAAATCTTGAAGTTGAATTGAGAAGAAAAAAGAGTAATATCAAGATCATTTGCCTAAATGAATGAATAAGAAAATTAGTTAAATCTATAAATCTACAAGGTTGTAAGTTTTCTGGTTTTCCTTCTTTGTAGGTTCAGCTTCTTACGTCAAAATATTTATCTTGACATTAAATATTATTGATTTCTTAGTAACTATGTATTTCACAAGAAATCATTTCTATCTTCAAAGCTCATTGCAACATATAATAACTTGCAAAGAGAGGATCATCCTTTTTTCTAAAATTGATTTAATGTTAAAATGTGAATCAATAAACAATATCATCGCCATATATTAATAATGACCATGTTCCATCCAATTCTATGGGTGTTGTTGATTCATTATGGATTAAGCTACTACTATGCAAAATAATACATATTTCATTAAAAAACAATTATGTGCTTTCTCATGTTACCTTAGCTTTTAGTTTTCATTTAAATTCAAAATTTCATATAATTGGGACAATAACATGTTCAAATAATGGAATCACATCCTTTAGAGGAAACCAATAAAATTTTAGCACTATTTAAGTTTAAAAACTAATAAATTAGAGAATATTTCAGGGGTGGCTCTCTTGCATCTAGCTAATGCCACTTGTCATATCTATTATAAGAGCATGATGGTGATGAAAATACAACACCCATAGGTATTTGGGGAGATTTTTCAAACCATATCTAAATGATACTAGAGAGCTATATGTGGTTATACTATAGTATTATTACATTGGTAACCTCTTCATACATGTAATAATTGGTATTAGAAACCAGGAATAATTTAAGGTTTTGACATTGGCCTTGATAGATTAGTCACCCTCTGCAAAATAATAGTAGTAAACGTCAATATGTCCACATATTACGAAACATATCTCTATTTAACCTTGGGATATACTTTCAATACATTATGTTAGTAATCCAAAAATAAAAGCCAAGGAAAAATTTTCTACAAGTTAGATATTTATTAGCAATGACTTCTGGATAATATGAAACTCTACAGTCAATAGTTTTAACCCTTCAAATTGGGGATAATATTTAGGAAAATGAGGTATATATTGTAATATTCCTCCTTGTAAGAATCAAAATTAAATATTTTGATATAAATATAGAACCGATAGGAACACACATTATCTGCATAAATAAAACACCTGTAGGCAATTTGGGGAGCTAGTATTTTTTTTCCCAAGGGAAAAAGTCTAGTAATTTTACTAAGGTTAAAAAAATTACAATAAAAAATGTTTAGGGGTATTCCAGACTCTCAGGGAGTTATTATAACATACTTCAGCTAACTCCACAATTCAGTCTGCTTATACTACTATAGTACTATCATGGATTGGATTGTCTCAAGTAGTAGTGCCAACTTTTGGTATCTGAAAATATTCCCAATGTTTTGGTTCTTACTTCAATTAGTAAACATTTAAAAAAATATGAAGTGTTAATTCCTTTGAAGTAGTGTCAATTTTTAGTGCATAATGATTCTTTCTCAAAGTGAAGACATAGAAGATGGTGCTCATAAAATAATTTTCATTCACCTTTTTTCTGAGAGTCTAAGACACATAACATGTAGTATTTTGTGACAAGCCAAAAGAAGAATAAAAAATAAGAGATAATCCAAAGAAAAAAATTTTCTATATCACCATATAATTCCAATTCATTTCACTTATATTGCCCCATGTTCTGATGTAGATATGATTCATTGAATTTGCAAATTCAAAAAAGATAGGTCTTAATTTTAATTTAATTTTGATCACCACTATTTACCATAAATGTCCAATAGGACTAAAAAAACTACAAAGATAGTGAATATTTAGAGTGATCAAGCATCTCCATGATAATTGAAAATGAAATAAAAAAGGAAATAGCTAGTTCCAAAAGAGATGCCATCAACCACTAGAAAGCACAAATGAATAAACTCGTTGAGAGTTCAAAAGAGCATCAAGGAAAAATCTCTTAAGTTTAGAGATTATATTACTTCAATACTTTCCTAAAGTTATTCATAATTTCAAGAATATTACCTTAAAATAATCAGGAGCCCATGTCATTTATTTCTTATTTTCCAAAATTGTATCTTTGATCTTCTCCAAAAGGACAAATCTACAAAGGAGCCAAAAAGAGATTACTCAAGCAGGTTACAATTTTATCATAAACTACAAAGATGATAGAATGTTGATCTAGGAGGATCGTACAAGTCTAAAGTACAAGTGGCTTAACTAGAAGGCTAAAAAATCAAAGTGTCAGAATTGTGGCAAACTCAATTTCAAGTTGAATATCTCGTTGTTCAGATTGCAGCGGTGTGAACGGTTCATCAAACGAAGTTCGTATGTAGAAGTTAGAAGAAGTCAAAATTCTAGGTTGACTTGATGAGGTGGCAACCTTAAGGAGGAAGTATTTTTCCCAAATTCTGGCCGAAATCTGGGCAAAATTTTGGGGTACTTAGCTTGTCTCCTTCGGTCAAAATCGGAAAATTTTAAAAGGGACATTATAGTTATTAAAAACATAAAAAAATTAAGGGTGGGCCATCATCCCCACCCTTACCCCGACCACATAAAAAAATGTATTAAAACAATGTGGGTCAGAAACCATGACCCTGCCACCCAGCTATCACATTAAATCAAACGATTATATTAAGGGTGGGCCGCAGGTTGTCAACCCCACCACCCCTACCCACTTTATATATTTATCACATATATGCAACAACGATAGAGATCCAGTGGACAGGACACCCGATGTGGGTCTGACCCCCCAATTAAAGCATTACTTTGTTATCTTAAAAAACCATATGTGCCTATTGCGGGAGGGGGTGGGGTTTGACCACCTGAACTCTTCCCTCCAACTCGAATCTCTAACCATTGGGCCAAGCGTCTCCCTTGGGAATTCCACCCAACTCAAAAAAATTTAAACCCTTCATTCAAAAGTGGACCCAGGCAGACCAGGAGCAACACGGAGATTGAGGCGGGCAGCGGAACCCTGAGCCTTTCCCGGGGTAGGTGTGTAATATTCCTAATCAGGAAAAGCATCAATATTGAACAAAATAATAGATAGTAGCAGTGTAAATCAATGTACAAATATAATAGACCAATATGGAGCAATTTTATTAGTCATATTACCATCAAAATACTACAATACTGCAATATAATGAGGCACAAATCATACAACATGAGCGAACAAGCCTCCAATGAATAAACCCTATAAAAAATGAGATGCTGCTAATATACAAAATGCCGGGGAGTGGCTACAGCTCAGTCATAATGAGCATAGCTATAGCAGGAGAAAATAAAATGATGTAAAAAAAATGATATATGCCTCACAAGATTTAGGCACTATATTACCTTTCCAAGACAAACCAAGATGTTTCCGAAAAATATACCCAAAATACAATATAAGCTGTAACCCTAGGGCTGAATATTTACTGCAGCATAATTAATGGGATGATATGTCTGAAGCTGATGTATAATTATGTAGCTCTTCTCCAATAGATCCTCCGGATGAAAGGATGTCCCCTCCACTGAAGAAATCACTCCCAAAATCATGCATTGCAACCACCCCTGAAACTCCTCCCTATAATAACGTAGATCAAGACTGAAATTGCACTAGGGGATAAAACAAACTTGGCCTAGTGCCAAATATAGTAATAATTCTCAATGTCCTTCTTTACTAGCCTCCCAATGGAAGGAAACCTTCCTCCATTGAAGACTAGCTCAGAATTAACCTAAATCAACTCTCCACTAGTACACCCTGCAACACAGCACAACCCTCAGCAGAAACTACACTATAGAAGAAAGATGGATCTTGGCATGATGTTGGAATGTGAAAATGTAGCCTAAATACTTCTCCTAAGTGGTAACTCGAAGTCCCCCGAGGATGAAGGTGGGATTCCCACTTGGGAACACCCTTGTGCTAAACAACACTCCAGTCTCCACTAAATAGTTGAACCTGAGAAACAAGTCATACATACCATAGAAAAATAATAATCAATCATGCCTTCTATGGATTCCATCCCCTTCCTTATATGCTTGGTGAGCTTCTTCACCTTGGGCCCCACTCATTAAAGCCACTACTTCCATGCATGGGATCTTCCTCCAAAACTGCATTGTCCCTCAATGAATGTCTACTCCTCCATACCAGCGTTGTTGATTTGGTCAAATTTGACCTAGTCTATATGCTCCATCCCATTTTCACACATAAGGGTATTTAATCCAGCTAATTAGATGACCTCGATTCATATTTGGGGTGATTTTATTTCTACTAAGGAGATTTATCGGTCTCCCTACCCTCTTATTCTTCTAACTGAGAAGAAAAAACAAAATTTAATATTCCAACTAGCTAAAAGCTAATTGGGAATATTACAGTCCTCACCTCCCAAATGTTGCTTGTCCTCAAGCAACTGTAAATATGAGTGTTGCAACTCTTCTCCTCCTTCCCTTGTAACACCTTCATGTGATAAGCTCTCCTCATGAACCAAGTGTCCCCTAATCAATCCATCCATGAAATGCTCCTCCCAAGTACTCATGATATGTCAATGACTCACCTCATAAGGAAACAAAAGGTTTAATGTAGCAATCATGGTTTTCCCAATTTTATCCATGAAGTATGAAGCATAAGAAATATCGAGAATCTCACTCCCAATGGGCACATTCAATCCTTGCATCATGCCTCCAGTCATGCCCACAATAATTATAAGAACATCATCAATGTATGGGATCATAATAAAGCATACATAAGCTTCCATAAGTAATACTAGAGGAGGATCATAGTCCCACATTTGAAACCAACATAGTATGTCTCCTGACTACCTCAGAACATGATATAGTAAGTGTTTTCCCCACCACTTTTTTGCTGCCATAGTCTTCTCACATGCTTGGAGAAGGTGAATGATGTTTGGTGCCAATGGAATACACCCTGAATGATATATAATCTCCCTAAAATCTCCTAGGGAGCGGCCATGCTGAACACTTCTTATGGCCCATGGGCCATGAAGTCTGCAAGAAAGAGTGACCGTACTTGGAGAAATGGCTTGCACATGTATGGTAAAGGAATGAAAATACTCATCTAGTAAATCATTATGCACAAAAAAAAGATCCTTACCATATACCTTGATCAAAATAGTGGAGTGGCTCATAAATGGGCCTCCTCTCTTCCCCAATGAGGAAAGAAGTGGTTGTGATAACTCAATCAAAGAGTTATGTCTATCCTCCATATCCAAATAATACATGCATCTCGTAATATGTTGATTTATCTCGTCTTTGTAGCCCTTCCAAATGAATCCCTCCATCATAGTATGATATTCCCTCATGAAATTATTATGGCTGGAGAGAAAATCCTCCTGTGTTGTAAATAGTAGCTTCTCCTTGAGCTTAGAAGCTCTTGTCCAGAATATTCTACTTTGATAGTATATGACCCCGTCACTCACTATATATCTCCCATTTGAATACTTGCCATCCAATATCCTTCATGCAAATATATCCTTGGAGTATTCCACCAATAGCTAGGATCTTCAATAAGGATATACTCCATAGTGACAGCATTGATGATCTACCATATAAGCATCTATCATGTGGTTACCCCCTTCTTTGACATCTTCCATGCCAAAGTCACATACCGGGATGCTACTATCCTTCTTCTGCTTCTCCTCCTATAGCTACTCATGCTCAAGTAAAGGTTGAAGCTTTTGGAGGTTAGTCTTCCATGGGAAGCTATCACCCATCCAAAACTTCCTAATTTTGGCCAATGTATGCATGGGTGGCCACCATCCTCTACTATGTATGGAATATTTCTCCCCAAGTGGAAGTATATCTTGATCCTCCAAAGCGAAGGAGTTGTCTCCTTGAACCTTGATGGTGCCATCCTCCATCCCTAAAGCATCCTCTCTCAGTGCAAGATGTGAGGTGAGAGTGGGTAATGATGATATTGGGAGAATGCCTCCCTCCTCCTTGAGCCTACCAAAGACTCTCTGTGCCGTGTCATATCCTCCCAATGTTCCCACTCCTCTTGGATCTATGACTGGTGCAACATGTTGTGAGACATTTGTCACCAAGTCCTGATCAAGTGGCCCACCAAGTGGAATGCCACTAAACAGTAGTGTCTCATGGCTAAATTCATCTGCATAATTGAGAGGATTGTTAGGTCCTTGCTTCCTCTGCGCAAATCTAGCTCTATTTTCTGTATAGAAGCTATCTGTCTGGGATATGTGTGCATTCCCCTAATCACCTTATGTTTACCACTCCTTTTATCTATCTAATCCATCTGCAAATTCTCCAAATATGTGGTGACCTTCCCCAAAGTAATCAACCATTGTACACCTAATATCACATTGGTGTTAGGTATGTCAACCACAAAGACGTTATCAGTCAATGTATATGTCCCCATGGTGACACATAAATATGGAACATAATGCATGCACTGCATAGTTCTAGATCCTGGGAGAAAAACTAAAAATCCCTCAAAATCATTAGGGGATATTACCCTCCTCTGCACTATTTGGGCATCAATAAAGTTGTGGGTAGTCCCACTATCAATCAAAACTGAAACACTCTGATCATGAAAGGAACCTAAAACTCTCAAGGTCAAGTACTTGGGCTCTCCTCTTAATGATGCAAGGGCCCCTCCAATTGGAGAAAATGCTCCATTCCCGCCTCCTGGTGGTGGTGGATCCTCTCTTGCTATCCCAACATTGTGACCTCCTTCTGGTTCCTCTTCTTCTTCCTCCTCATCGTCAGAAAATACCTCTATATAGTGTGCCTTCCCTATTGCACATCTATGTCTGGGTGCCCATGATTCATGGCATGTGAAGCAAAGCTTCCTTCTCCTCATGTCTCTTTAGACATCATCACTAAGAGGTACTTTGTTTTGGCTCTCCTTTGAAGGATGAGCCTTCTCATCTTTTCCTTTTGATGGAAAAGTGGGCTTTTGCTGAAATGTTTCCTTTGCTCTTGGCAAGGCATATTGTAGATCTCTATCCCTTTCAATGGAATCTTGAAGGGTAGTGGGTTTGGTAGATTTAACCAACCCATGTAGAGGTTCTGCTAGCCCATAAATAAACATGTAGACCATCCTAGCCGCAGGCAAATAAGGAACCATAACAGAAAGTTTTAGAAATTCAGAAATATAAGTTTTTGGATTACCTGATTGTTTGATCTTAGCTAGCCCAATGAAAGGTGCCTCTAGGTCTCTTCGATCAAACCTCTCGACCAACCTCCTTGTGAACTCTGAATATGCAGTCACATTAGCATGACCCAATGTAGAAAGACCATGAAACCAAAAATCATGTGCCTCACCCTCAAGATGTACTGCTACTATTTTGATGGCCTCCATCTTTGGTACTTGGTTCAACTAGAGGTAGATGTGTAGCTTTTCTACCCAAGACTTGATAGTGCATGTAGATGACCTATCAAAAGTGGGTAAGAAAATTTTTCCCATAGTCCAGTGAACATCATGACTCTGTATGAATCCTCCACCCCTGTTGTGATGTCAAGGTCTCCTATTACCCTTGATCTGATAGAACTCTTGAAAGCTTAAATGGTCTTTGAATCTCTAAGAATGATACTCATACTCAAGAAAATAATCTTTAGGAGTTTCTTATTCTTGAAACCCTCCATTTTCCACTCTTAAAAATGTAGGCATTGTAGAGCATTGGGAAACCTGTTACTTCACTGGTTGATCATTCCGATGATGAGAAATGTCAGAGGCTTCTCCATGTATAAACCCTTTAGGGGATTCTTTTTGTCTATCCATACTCATCTCCTTTATTTCTCTTGCAATGTCTTTCATGGTTTGAAGAAGAACCTTGGGATACTCCTCCTCTTCTCCTCCTGATAAGAGATTTTTTCCTTTGTCTTCTCTATCATTTGTATAATCATATCTCTAGTTTCTTCTTTTGAGATACCTATTCTCTCTTTCTGTGAGAGGATATCCTTCCTCTAATGAAATATTGGCTTAGATGCATAGGCTTAGCCAAGATTACGCTACGATACCACTGTAATATTCCTAAATAGGAAAATAATTAATATTGAACACATGAATAATGGAAAGTATTAGTGTAAATAAATGTATAAATATAAGAGATCAATATGGATCCATTTTATTAGTCATATCAACAGCAAAATAGTGCAATATAATGAGGCACAAATCATACAACATCAGCCAACAAGCCTCCAATGAATAAACCCTCTAAAAAATGAGATGATGCTAATATACAAAATGTCAGAGAGCTGCTACAGTGAAGTCATAATGAGCATAGCTACAAAAATAGATAATACAGTGATGTAAAAATATTGATATATGCCTCACAAGATACTATACATAAATATCTAGGCACTATATCACCTTTCCAAGACAACCCAAGAGGGTTTCTGGAAAATATACCCAAAATAAAATATGAGTTGCAGCCCTAGGGCTGAAGATTTACTGCAACAAAATTAACGGGAAGATATGGCTTAAGCTGATGTAGAAGTATGTATCTCTTCTCCAATAGATCCTTCGGATGAAAGGTTGTCCCCTCCACTGAAAAAATCACTCCCCGAATCATGCACTACAACCACCCCTGCAAATCTTCCCTATAATAATGCAGATCAAGACTCAAATTGCATTGTAGGGGATAAAATTACCTTGGCCTAGTGAAAAATATAGAAATAATGCTCAGGGGCCTTATTTACTAGCCTCACAATGGAAGGAAACCTTCCTCCACTGAAGACTAGCTCAGAATTAACCCAAATCAACTCTCCACTGTTGCACCCTGCAACACAGCACGAACCTCAGCAGAAAATGCACTGTAGAAGAAAGATGGAGCTTGTCCTGATGTTGGAATGTGGAAATGTAGCCCAAATACTTCTCCTAAGTGGGAACTCGAAATCCCCTGAGGATGAAGGTGGGATTCCCGCTCAGGAACACCCTTGTGCTAAACAACACTGCAGTCTCCGCTAAATAGTTGAAGAGAGTAACAAGTCATACATACCATAAACAAATAATAATCAATCATGCCTTTTATGGCTTCCATCCCCTTCCTTAGATGCTTGGTGAGCTTCCTCACCTTGGGCCCCACTCATTAAAGCCACTACTTCCATGCATGGGATCTCCCTCCAAAACTGTGTTGTCCCTCAATGAATGTCCACTCCTCCATACCATCATTGTTTATTTGATCAAAGTTGACCCAATCTACATGTTCCATCCACTTTTCACACATAAGGGTCTTTAATATAGCTAATTAGATGACCTCCATTCATAATTGGAGTGATTTAATTCCTACTAAGGAGATTTATGGGTCTCCTTACCCTCTTACTCTTCCAACTAAGAAGAAAAAACAAAATTTAATATTCCAACTAGCTAAAAGCTAATTGGGAATATTACAAGGTGGAACCATGATTTTAGCTCAATTTTCCGATGGGCCAAATTTTCCTAGTGTCAAAATTGGAAAAAATTTATATGCATCCTACATCTCTCGATGACGGGATTTTGATGGTGCTATCCATTTCTGCAACATAGGTCTCCATTTTTCAACCAATTTTTGGCTTGGACATATAAGGGTGTAATTTTACATTGATGCTTGTACTTTCATTTTATTTTCCACTTAATGAAAGAGGGCCTCCCCACTGATTGAGTAGAGCTGGGACACATAGTCCCTCCTGGACGAACTTAGTTATCAAGTTCTTGTCTTCTTTGCATGATTTTATGCTAACCAAAAATAGCCTATGAAGATGCGCATTAGGGGAATTTTGAGGTCTAAAATGGGACTCCTAAGAAAAATGTACAACCGAAATAAACTTTATAAGAACCAATAGGATTCAAGATGATGATGTCAACCATGGAGGATGATTCACCATTTTTTAAGTAAAAGGGTAAAATTATTAAAAAATAATAAAATAATAAAACTACCTTTTCAACTCATATTTTCAACTTATCTCCCAAATTTTTTACTCAAATTTCGAGAGGGAGTACTCGTTGGATGCAAAATTTGATTCCTCATCCAAGGAGTACCCATGTTTCATACTTTTGATGGACCCTGCTACATGAAAAATGAGAAATACGTTAAAAAACGTGATTGCAATCACGTTTTTTAACGTATTTCTCATTTTTCATGTAGCAGGGTCGATAAAAAGTATGCAACATGGGTACTACTTGGATGAGTAATTAAATTTTGCATCTAATGTGTATTCCCACTCGAAATTTGACTAAAAAAATTTGGAGATAAGTTGAAAATACGTGTTGAAAAAGTATTTTTTCCTTTTTTCCCTCTAAAATTTGATGATGTAATCAAATCTTATTTTATTATTTCCACTATTATTTTATAATTTCCTTAGGAGGTCCATTTTACACCTAAAAGTTCCCCTAATGAAGGACAACTAAAGTCTTTTGATCCCAAAGTGGGACGTGCGCATCGAAGAAGAAACATGGATGACGATGCTAGAAATGAGGAGGAGTTTAATACTGCAAAACATTCTACACAATGATAGATCCACTCGAGAAGTTGTTCTCAAGGCTTAAGGAACTAGAAAGTGTAGTGGAAAATTCTCTAGAAGGAAAAGGTTCAGTGCATGGATATAATGGAGGGGATCCACCTCCTTCTCCTTCGCGAGTGGAAGTTCCTCTTCTTCTTATCACCATCATCATAGGAATTCAGGAAATGCATCTAAGAAATTTTTCTTTAAATTATATGTCAAATTTCATCTTCCCATGTATAATGATGAAAGTAATGCATAAAAGCTTAAAAAATAGATTAGGAAGTTTGAAGTCTACTACAGGATTCAACAGTTCGAGGAGGATGAGGCAAAGATACATTTGGCTTCTCTTCGGCTGAACGACACCACTCTTGTCTGGTGGGAGAGAAAATTGCAAGGAATCCAAAATTTGGGTAACCTTCTCTCCTGATGGTTAAATTTTTTTCTACATTGAGAAACCAATTTTACCCTTTGGGATATAAGAAAAATGGATTAATGGAATGGCAACACCTAAGACAAGGCAGAGGTCAAAATGTATAAGACTTCACTGAAGAATTTAGAAAACAAGAATTGAATTTGGGCATTCCATTAGATTCACAGAGATTGTAACTAGGGATATTGGTTCTCTCCATAATTACATAAGACATTCATTATTATTGTTTGAGCCTCCTACCATCGACGAGGCCAGTGTGAAGGCCATTCATTTAGAAAGCAGGGGAACACATGAACAAAATGACCACCCAAAAATAATTGCAACAATAAAGATAAGGGGAGCAAAGCCCTCTTGTACACATTGTGAGAAAGAGGGACATGACGAATAAAGTATTTGAAAGTTTCATGCTGAGTTGAGACCTAAGAGGAATGAAAAAAAGGGGAAGCAGAAGATCACTACCACCGTGCAACAAAACCAAGATTTTGAATCAGAGGAATATGAGAAGGTCACAGCTGCAGGATTTGCACAAGGTAGACCAATTGACCTAGGGTCTGATTCTAGCTATGAAATTAAGCTTGGAACCTTTAGGATCATAGCGAGAGGACCCGTAGACTTGGGTTCTGATTCAGGCGACGAAACAAAAATTTCAATAGACATTGTACCAAAGATGAAAAGGACACTCATTGTGCCAGAGTTCCAAGAACTTGAAGAGATCAAACAAAGCATACAAGCAGAGAATATTTAGCTAAGGACGTTCCTACAAGAAGAAAAGGAAGAAAAAAAAAATTACTACACCAGTTACAAGCTAAGGATGAGGCCTTGGAAAATTTGCGACATAATCAACTAGAGGTAAAAATAAACACTTCATTTCATGTATTTTTCATGATGATGAATTCGCTGCTTTTGAAAAACATACTACAGGGATTGGATCCAAACTGCTGAACAAAAAGGGGTATCAGGGAAAGGGCCTCAACATCAATGGCCAAGGCATCATAAAACCTATTGAAGTCGGGGAATTTCCGTGTCATGCAGGACTCGGATACACCGAGAAGGAAGTTGGAGAAAGCTCCAACATAGCTAGTGACCATCCAACGAAAGATGATGAAATCACTTCCTCACATTCCAACGATAGTGAGGGTTCAATGAACACTTATCTAAGGAGCACTAGGGGAAATTTCTCCAAGGAAACTTGGAAATTTTGGAGGGAAAATAATCGTTGTAGTCACTGCAATGAAGTGGGACACCAACAAGCCATTTGTCTAATGATCCATGCCCCAAAAGCATCGATAGAGGAGCTGAAAGGTGAAAATGTTCAACAAATGAATCGACCACATTCATGGAGGTATTATTTATTAAGCTAGGTTTTTTAGGGGTAGTAGCTTGTTATGGCCACAATTTCAAATCATTTGTTGCAAGTAAATTTAAATTTGATGGTGTGTTTCCCATCACCTCGAAACACAACGATGATTTTTTGGCCTTTTCTTATGAGTAGTTGAGGTATTGGTTGTTTTTATGTAATCCTTGGCTAATGAGTGTGCGCTATAAACTCTTGTAAAGTGAGGGGTTTTTGATTATTGTGTGGTTGTGCATGGTTGTAAATGATGTACCAGATTTTCATGCAAGAGATTGAAAGTGTGGTTTTGAATTGACAAGCAATATGTTGGGTGTGTTAATGCTTTTGGTTGTCCAAAAGATCCTCAATGGGGAGTAATGATGTAGGAGGATCGTACAGGTCCAAAGTACAAGTGGCTTAAGGAGAAGGCTCAAAATTCAGTGTCAGAAATGTGAAAAACTTAGTTTCAAGTTGAAGATATCATTGTTCTAATCACAACGGTATTAAGGGTTCGTCAAACCAAGTTCATATGGAGAAGTTAGAAGAAATCAAAGTTTTGGGTTGACTTGATGATGTGACAACCTTAATGGGGTAGTATTTTTTCCAAATTCCAGTGGTCAGATTCCGGCCAACTCCGGTCAGAATCTGGGTGAAATTGTGGGGTACTTAGTTTGTCTCCTTCGGTCAAAATTGGAAGAATTTTAAAAGGGCCATTATAGTTATTAAAGACATAAAAAATATTATGGGCGAGCCATGACCAATGCCCTTACCCCAACTACATAACAAAATATATTAAAAAAATGTGGGTCATCAGGCATGACCCCATCACCCAGCTGCCACATTAAAACAAACAATTATATTAAGGTTGGGGTGCGGGTTGTCAACCAAGCTACCCCTACCCACTTTATATATATATATCACATGTATGCAACAACGATGGATAACCGTTGGGCTGGACGACCAATGCGTGTCTGCCCCCCCACTTAAAGCATTACTTTGTTATCTTAAAAATCCATATGTTCCTATTGCGGGAGAGGGCGGGTGTAATATTCCAAAATGGGGAATGCAGCAATAAAGCTCATAAAATGAAAGAAACAACAATTATTTAACACATGAAACCATGAGACGAATATGGAGCCATAAAATGATGTACTTAGAACAACAAATCCTTACAAAATAGTGAGGCATAGATAATATACAATGAGGAAACAAGCCTCCCATAAGCAGTCACTCTCAACTATGAGTTGTTGTCCCAAAATAAAGTGCCAGAGAGAAACTACAGTGCAATAAAATTAAGTATAACTATAGCTGGAGATGATACAATGATATAAAAATACTGATATAGGCCCCAATAGAATCTAAACATACAGATCCGGGCACTAGACCAGCTTTCCAACACAACCCAAGAGGGTTTCTGGAAAATGCACACAATGTGCCAATGTAAGCTGCAGCCCTAGGGCTAAATATATGCTGCAACAATGGAAATGAGAATACATGGCTGAAGATGATGTAGAAACCTACAACTCTTCTCCAATAGGTCCTCCAGATGAAAGAATGGCTCCTCCACTGAAGAAATCACCTCCCAAAACAACCACTGCAACTACCCCTGCAACTCCTCCCTAAAATAATGCAGATCTGGAATGAAACTACTTTTTAGGGGATAAATGCTCCTTATCCTACTGCTAAATGTGTCAATAAATCTCAAGGGTCTTCTTTACAGGCCTTCTAATGGATGGAAACCTTCCTCCACTACAAAACTAGCTCTAAAGACACTCGATATAAGTCTCCACTATTGCACCCTGCAACACAGCATAATATCCTGTAGAAACTACGCTGATGAATAAAGCTATAGCTTGGCCTAAAACTTGAATGTGGTAATTAAATGCAATTCTCTCCCAAGAGGCCTCTCAAGGAAAGAGGTGGGATTCCCACTCAGGAACACTCGGTGCTAAAAAACACAACAATCTCAACTAAACAGCTAAAGAATGCAAGAAGTCTAAACAAACCACATATGAAATAATAATCCAAAACATCCCCATATGGCTACCATCCTCTTCCTTACATAGATTATGAGCTTTCTTGCCCTTGGCCCCACTCAATTAGGTCATTTCCTTCATGAAATCAATCTCCCTCCAAAACTGCGTTATTCCTCATTTAATGTCCACTCCTCTATAACAACATTGTTGAATTGGTCAAAGTTGATTGGTTCAACATGATCAAATCCCTATTCACACGCAAAGGTGCTTTATTTAGCTTCTTAGAAAGTCTCCTTTCACACTTGAAGTGTTTTATTACTGCCAAGGAGATTTATGGGCCTCCCCATCCATTTATTCACCTACCTAATGACAAACTGATCTATAATATTTCATTTAGCTAAAAGATAAATTTTAGGAATATTAAAGTCGTCCCCTCCAAAATGTTGCTTTTCGTCAAGCAACTATAAAGGTGGAGAAAAATTCCTTCACTCCTCCTCTTGTGGATTCCTCTTTAATAGTCTCCACCATTGCTTCATATTTTATACAATAATTTTGTTTCCCAATGGTTCTTCCCAAATATGCAAGTTGGCCTTTGGTGGATAAACCAAATGGCCCTCATCATGAGAAAGTGGAAGGTCTATATGGAAACATTCTTTCTTTTCAATGATCTTTTCAAGGTAGGAGTAATGAAAAGCATAGGGGAATCCCATTCCCAATCAAAAACTCTCATCTTCATGCTATAATCCAAATGAAATGAATCACCTTCCAGTATGGAAATTCATAGAAAATTTCCTCCCACATGTTCATGAGAGGCATGTCCCAAGTGCTCCAAATAATCTTATGGCCCACCCCATAAAAAATTAAGTGATATACTATAGTGGCCATACCATCTCCCATGCTCCCCTTGAATCACGAAGCATAAAAGGTGTGGGAAATTTCATTCCCCATGGACACATCCATCCAATTTTCCTTCCCTCCAATCATGTTCCCAACAAATATATGTACATCCCCAGCATATGAAATCATAATCAAAGTCACGCTAGCTGCCATGTGTAGTAAGGGAAAAGGAAAATGGTCCCTCATGTGAAACCAGTGCATTTTTACTCCTAACGGGCATAGAATATGATATAACAAGTGCTTCCCCAACCACTTGTTTTCTACCCCATTATCCTCACACACTTGGAGAAGATGTATGATGTTTGGTGTCAATGAAGCACACCATGAAGAATACATCATCTCCCCAAAATATCCTAGGGAGTGATCAACATCACCACTGGTGCTTATGGCCTTAAGTAGACCATGAAGTCTAGAAGGAAGAATGCTCCTTCTTGGAGCAAATACCTACACATATATGGTTAAGGAATGCATATATTCATTATATAAATCATTATGCAACCAAACATGATCCTTACCATATGCTTTTCTCACACGGATGGAGTGGCCCATAGATAAATCTCCTCTCATCCCCAAAGAGGAAAGAGGTGGCTATGATAACTCCCCCAAAGAGTTATGTATCTCCTCCATATCCACATGATCCATGCAACTCATCAAATGCAGATATATATCCTCTTCAAAACATTCCCAAGTGTACCCCTCCATGATGGTGTGGTATGCTCTCATAGAATAAGTGTGGCTGAAGAGAAAATATTCATGAGCTACTTGTAGTAACTTTTCCTTGAGATTGAAAGCTCTAGATAAGGATATCCTACCATCATAGTAGATGACCTCATCTCTGACTGAATATCCCTCCTCATGAAGCTGGTCATAAAGTATCATACAAGTAAAAATATCCTTGGAATAATCCACCAATAGTTGGGATTTCCAATATGGATCTATCCTCCACAGTGACAATGCTGATGATTTATCATAGGAATTATATGCCATGTATTTATCCTCCTCTTTGACATCTCCCATGAAAAATTAACATATTGGAAGGCTATTATCCTCCCTCTGTTGCTCCTTTCTCAGCGCAATATCTGAGATGAGAGTGGGTAATGATGATATTGGGAGAATGTCTCCCTCCTCCTTGAGTCTACCCAAGACTCTCAGCACTGTGTCAAGTCCTTCCAAGGTCCTCACACCTCCGGGATCAGTGGGTGGTGCAACCAAATGTGAAGCATCTCTCATCGTCTCCTGATCTGGTGGTCTCCCAGGTGGAATGCCTCCATGCAATGAGACATCAAAATGAAGAGTAAATTGCATATATGAATGGACAACTTTGTCCTTGTCCTCACTATAAAAATCAGTCTACCTCTTCTGTGCATCAATCTTCTGAAATAGAGAGGGGTGTGTAATCCTAATCATATGATGTTGGCCATCCTCCTTACCTTCTCCTTTCATCTACAAGGTCTCACAATCTATCAATAATAGCACATGTTGTTCATGGATTATGCCTTGATATCCACATATGAGATCCTTTGGAACTTCTTGAAATGATACAAGAGATCCCCTCATTAGAGAAATTGGTCCATCTACCTCTCCATGAGGTACTAAATCTGCTCCTAATGTGACAACATTGTTACCTCCAGCCTTCTCTTCCCTTTCCTCATGAATGGAGGTTGCCTCATCATCATTAAGAGGCTATTTATTTAGTTCCTCTTTGGAAAAAGAGATCTCCATGTCTTCCCTTTGAGAAGAGATCTCTTTATGAAGTGGGGATCTTGCCTCTAGCAAGGTATTCTGCAATTTTTTAACCCCCTCAATAGCATTCTGGAATGCAGTTAGGTTTAGAGTTCCTTCCAACCCATGCAAAAGTTTTGTTTGTTTTGGTTTGACTATCTCCATCAAAGGTGTTTCAGAATGCTTTTCATCAAACCTTTCTACTATCCTTCTAGTGAACCTTTAATAAGTAGATGTATTTTCATTTTTTAATGAAAAAGACTCAAATAACCACCAAACATAAGCCTTACATTAAAAATGAAGCACTTCTACTTTGATGGCTTCATTCTCTGAAACTTAGTTTTGTTGCAAGTAGGTGTCTACCTCCTCCACCCAAGCCCTAGCTAAACATGTAGGTGAACCATAAAAAGTAGATAGAAAGAATATACCCACATCATGGTGCTTGCACCTTATGCTTCTTTCATCCTTGATCTTGCAAAATACTTGAAATTTTAGGTGGTCTTTGAACCTCTTAGATTGGGATTCATACTATTGCAAATAATCACGAAGAGTATCCTTATTTGACACATATTCTTCCTCCATTTCTCTTGAAGTAATCCTGGGCATTAAACTGCACTTTGGATCATAATGTGTGGTTGCATGCTCACACCCATCATGTAAAAATATAGGGTTTTCTTCATATTAAAACCCCCTTGGAGATCCTCTACACATATCCCTTCTTATCTTCTTCATATCTCCCTTGATGCTCTGCATAGTTTGAAAAAGAAGCTTTGAGAGATCCTCTTCCCCTCTTCCTCCAAATAATGGATTCATGTATTTTTTTTTCTATACATATCATCTTCTTGTGAGAAGCTTATCCTTCTGGTGACATATTGGCTTAATGCATAGTGTGAGCCAAAATTATGCTCTGATACCACTATAATATTCCAAAATTGGGAATGCAGCAATATAGCTCATAAAATGAAATAAAATGCAATTATTTAACAAATGAAACCATGAGACCAATATGGATTCATAACATGATGTATTTAGAACAGAAAATCCATACAAATTAGATCATATACAATGAGGAAACAAGCCTCCCATAAGTAATCACTCTCAACTATGAGTTGTTGTCACAAAACAAAATGCTGGAGAGAAACTACAGCGCGGTCATATTAAGTATAACTACAACTGGATATGATAAAATGACATAAAAATACTGATATAGGCCCCAATAGAATCTAAACATACAGATCTGGGCACTAGACCAGCTTTCCAGGAGAACCCAAGAGGGTTTCTAGAAAATGCACACAATGTGCCAATGTATGTTACAATGCTAGGGCTGAAGATATGCTGCAACAAAAAAAATGAGAATATATGTCTGAATATGATTTATAAACCTACGAATCTTCTCCAATATATCCTCTGGATGAAAGAATGGACCCTCCACTAAAGAAATCACCTCCAAAAACAACCACTGCATCTACCCCTGCAACTCCTCCCTAAAATAATGTAGATATGGACTGAAACTGCGTTGTAGGGGATAACTGATCCTTAGCCCACTGCTAAATGTGTCAATAAATCTCAAGGGGCTTCTTTACAGGCCTTATAATGGATGGAAACCTTCATCCAGTGCAAAACTAGATCTGAAGACACCCGATCTAATTCTCCACTACTGCACCTTGCAACACAGCACAATATCCTACAGAAACTCCATTGATGAAGAAAGTTGTAGCTTGTCCTGAAACCTGAATGTGGAAATGAAATTCAATTCTCTCCTAAGGGGCCTCTCAAGGAAAGAGGTGGGATTTCCATTCAGGAACACCCAGTGATAATAGCACAACAATCTCAAATAAACAGTTGAAGAATGCAAGAAGTATAAACAGACCACATAAAAAATAATAATACAAAACATCCCCATATGGATTCCATCCTCTTCCTTATATAGATTATGAGCTTCATTTCCTTTTTCCCCACTCAATTTTGTCATTTCCTTCATGAAATCAATCTCCCTCCAAAACTACGTTATTCCTCATTTAATTTCCACTCCTCCATAACAGCGTTGTTGACTTGGTCAAAGTCGACTACTTCAACATGATCCAACGAAGGTGCTTTATTTAGCTACTTAGAAGGTATCCTTTCACACTTGAAGTGTTTTTATTGTTGCTAAGGAGATTTATGGGCCTCCCCATCTATTTAATCACCTACCTAGTGACAAAATGATCTATAATATTCCATTTAGCTAGAAGCTAAATTTTAGGAATATTATAGCAGGGTTTGACTGCCCAACCTCCTCCCTCCAACTCGTTTCTCTAACTATTGGGCTAAGCGTCTCCCTTGGGAAGTTTTCCCAACCATAAGTATTTAAACCCTTCATTCACAAGTCCGCCTGAGCATAACAGGAGCTGCACAGAGATTGAGGTAGGCACAAGAATCCTGAGCCTTTCCAGGGGCAGGTACGAAACTATAATATTTTATTACTGATAGTTTCCATAGTGATGTATGCTCTCTAAAAAAACAAACATAGAATTTGGAAAAAAAATAACATTTTTGGATAGAAATATAAATTTAATGGCCAAAAATGAAAAATAAAATGATCAAGTAATTTTGTATCATATACAAGACGATGGTATAAATTCAGATAAGTCTCATGAGAAGGAAAAAAAATAAACTTGATGAGCAACTTGTAAATTAAGAAATTATGTTAGCCTTGAACTAGAACACATCATTGAATTTGGAAGACAACTCAATTAAAGTTAAAAAAGTATGGAGTTCAATCATTATAAAGGATTTTAATGACATGATAATGGCTCGGTTGAACCAATAAAGGGTACATGTTTTGAAATGGAGTGGGATATCTAATTTACTAACCTAGTTAAGTCATGATTGCAAGGGGCTTCAAGAAGGCCTAAGATTGGTCAACAAATGGATGGCATGCTAATATTAAAGGAGAAAAGGGTGACCAATCCATAATTAACAAGTCCTCTCATGTTAGAGAATATGTCATGATGTCGATGATAATTATATTAAACTACTCCTATTATACTAACCCACTTTATGATACATTAGCAATAATTGTGGATGATAAAAGGATATGAACTCTAACTAGATTATGGAGAATATAGTGGTATGAATATCCACAATTTTGTTATCAATTTTATTCTTCTCCACCTTCTAATTTTATTTATTATTTTACTATTATAATTAATTGGCATTAATAGTAAAGGAGGAAAAAGAAACCATAATTGGCTTCTATGACCACCATGTTAGGAAACAGAGGAGCCCTGATAATATGTGAAAAAGGAAGTGATATTTTTATCCTTGCAGATCAAACAAGGAATTTTTCATTTTTTTGACTATCATGGGAGGGACTTAAACTCTAATTTGTGTTAAAAATGGAGACTTCAACCAATAGTACGGGCATAAAGTAAAACCATACTTACAATAAAGGAATTCATGGCAACAATTTTATCAAATACAAGTTATGGATGGGTAAGGAACTTGGGTTGGAGAAATGAAATGAGTGTCCTTGGGGATTCCAAAACCACTTCCTAGTTGTAATCCTACTTTATTATGGAACACACCATATTTTCACATTTTTTTTGTTTCCAGTTACTCCATATTTTTACTCATTTTATGGTACCCTTATTTTCACTAGTATTTGGTGTAGGTAGCAGGGCCTTTTCTAAACATAAGTATGCTTTTTTTGTCTCAACGCTATAGGGTAATGGATTGTAATACTGAATCTCCTCCTCATATTTCTAGGTTAACAACTTAGTCATATTATTGACACGGAAATTGAGTGATAAATCCCCAAGACCCCAGAGTTTTGTTGATAAACATTATGCCTTTAACAACTAACATACGAAACCTTCTAAAGTAAGCTCTACCATGTTGGTTCTTGGACCTTTATCTCTCAATACACACTATAACAAAATAGGTTTAGAAAAACTAGAAAAACCTTAATGGTTTAGAGAATCCTTTTCCATAGGTTATGTTATGGTTTTCTTCTCAAACCCTAGAAACAAGGACAAAGTCTCAAATGATTGGGAAAGCATTCCTCTTCAAGAAGTAGTGAGTAGTGGGGTTTGACCATTTTGGAAACACACTCTTATCAGTCCCAGTGTAGGTTAATTTCTGGACCTCCGCACGAAGTTTTTAATTAAATTTTGTTTGAAAAATCAGCGAATGATTCAGGTTCCTACTTTGTACCTTCAATATTTATAGCATAAAACATTAACCTTTCTTACAAAACAATGTGTATAGATTTGGAAATTGAAAAATCATTAACAATTTCATTAAATTTGATGTTTTTGAATTAAATATGGGTGCAACTACTAGAATTTGAAAATAGTTACACCAATTGTAGTGGCTACCTAAAGCCTAGCCACCTTCCATACAAGTGTCCCATCACCCAACCAAGAGAAACTAGAAAGGAGGCCACTCAAAAAATATCAAGGAAGATAAATAAGCCATAAAGCCCTTATACTTAGCCCAATGAAAATATGAAATGGCAATTGGTCAAAATAAGTACTTGATATGTTACTTTAGGAAAAATTTCATTAGTGGTATAAAATATAACCATGTACAACAACATTTGCAACAACCAAAATGAGAGGGGATACTTCCATTAAGGGGATTAATTTCCATATTAAGAACTTCCAATGTAGAAAAATTCCCCATGCATTCGACATAGTAAAGGATTGGTTGATATAAAATAGAACAGTCTGTGAATTCATAGATATTGAAAATTTCATTTGTGGTGTGAAAAAGATGATGATAGAAGGGGCAAAGCGAAGCCTTTACGATGTTCTTTATATATCTTTGAACTTTGAACATGATAACACTTCTACAAGTATTGTTGAAATTGACAAATTTGATGGTGAATGCAACCAAATCAACAAAATTTGGTGCCCCTGCCCCACTTATAGTTTAAGGGGGAAGGGTGGGGATTTGGATTGAGGTGGTTTTCCAAAAAAAATCGTGAAATAGATGAACAACTATGATCAAATACAGACCTCGCTCCCCCTCCCCCGACCTATTTTGAAAACACTAGGGGGAGGGGTTCAGAAAACCATTTTTGGTTTTTTGATGTGCATGTGATGAAATTTGATCCCACATGTCCTTCCAAAAATTCCAAAATTTTGGATGAGACTTTACTTTGTAGAAAATGGGGTTTTAAATTATATATATATATATATATTGAATGTATTCAAATATTGTAATTTTATTAGAAATCAAAGGTTAGTTTATAAACATATATAAACAAAGTGTGGCAGTTTTAAAATGTAAAAGGGTTTTGTATGCCAGAGAAAGAAACTAATGAAGTTTGTTGTGCAGCTAGAGACAGTGATTTGGTTTCCAACTTTGATTACCTAATAATTTACAATAACTTCCAAGATTTTCAATTCAACCTCAATTGAACAAGTAATTGTTGAATAGCTCTATTCCTTCCTCTACAATTCATTTTTCTTTGTGTGTTAAAGATGGTTAAAAGAAAGTAATGTGAGTCCAAAGAGGCACAAAATTTTGAGAAAATTCCTATAATTGACCAAGAATCAAACATATATTATACCCAATTCTATTTTGATCTATTTTCTATTTGAGAGCAAACCTTGCACTATTTTAATCAATCGAATTATTTGTTTCATGTTGCTATATCAAGTTTATGTTTTGTTATTGTGAATTTTGTCTATGGTTTTCTCAAATTTGTAAGTTGGCTTGGCCTTTCCTATATCCCTAAGAGAAAACTCTATCATTTATAGACAAGCCCACATTTTCATCCAATTCACCCTAGAATTAATTCGAAATTCCTTTCATTTCCCAGCCATCGAAAATTTGTAGTAGTTCATTGATGAAACCTTAACCCAGTTTTATAAGTCTCTAACTCAAAGAGATAATGAATTCATGCTAAGAGTTATATTTCCTTAATAAGCTTTGATTCCCCAACCAATTGTTAATTATCCTCTCACAATATTTTCTAAAATTACTTGAAAAACCCTATCTACAATCCCATGTGTACTTGGGGAAGACAATGTTGAAATTCTAGATGAAAAAACCTTGGGGTTTCTTAATTTAATGATGCAATATGGAGTTACTATGGATATTCCTACCTATCTTTCCTAATCCATTGTTTTTTGTTGTAGAATTTTTAGGAGACTAAATATTTCAGACACTTTTCTTACCTTGTGCATTTGTTCTTACAACTAAATATGGAAAAATTCATTCATATAAGCTTGAATATTTTTAAAGCACAAAAAAACCACAATTTGTTGTCTATTGGACATATGTAATCATAAGGAAATATGTCAGTCACCTCTCAGCTTTCATGTACATTGTATTTACTATTTTTAATGATCATCGTCCACCCATAATTATGTCTAAGATTAAAAATTGTCTACAACTTAGCACTGATGCGAGAGTAAGAAATTGGTTTGTCTTTGAAAATTATATAGAAATCAGGTTGTATGGTGTAGAGGTTCCACCTTATCAGTTTCCATTTTTCCTGCCTATGAGAATATTTTCTTTAGAATTCATAAGAAATACTCTAAATGTATATCAAACTCATTTCATGAACAGACATAAAGAGCATATTTTTAAACTTAATAAAATGGCAGATACTTTTATTTTCAAATCCATGAAACCCTTGCAGTAGATGGAGAATATGTTGAAGATCATGTACTTTGGAAAAGGAGACATTTAGTGTTATGATCCTCATCAAATTATTTCAAATAAAAGAGTTCAAATTGGTTTAGTGAACTACATACATGATAGTAGAACAAATATGGAGAGATTGGAAAATGAATAATTTTGGATGGGTGGTCTGGTGTTTCAAGGGAAAACTACAAGAGATTCAAACAAACAACGTTGTATTATTGTACAAACTTGTATGTTGAAATAGAATTTTTTTAAAATGGATAGATTAGATCAACCTGATGTTGAGATGGTGGCTCATCCTCAAGGAAAAGGGTCCAAAAATGAAGAAGACTATGAAATTGATGTTCCAAATATTTAGCTAAGGAAAATACCTTCATAGAAACCTGGTTTTAAAATGTAGTTAGAGAATCCAAAGTGTTCTACTGCATCATTAAATGAAATGGTAGAGAGATCCACTAAAATACTCCACAAGGGGTGGAATATTTGCAAAGAGAGTATCAATAAATAAAATAAAGGAGTAGAAAAGTGAAGGAGGAATTTAAAAATCATCCTTGGACCCAATCAACTGGGTATTCTCAGTGACTAGGTTACTCTTAGCAGTATACCTAGAAAGAAGTCATCTAAAACTATCCCTTGTTCATCATATTGTTCAGTCCATTCAAATTGGCTTATATTTTAAGGCCATGAATGTGTCCATCAATGTAAATGGAATTCCTTTTCCTCACAAAATTAATTTACATAGGAAAACTAGAGAAATTAATTATTATGATCTTAATGTGCTAAAACTGTGAAAAAAGTAGAGAAATTGCTTCAGATTTTTTCTAATCAATTGAATTAGTAGAAGGCCATCTCCATAGCTCAAAAAATGTAGCCTGAGGAGTACAAGCAGTTGATCATAAATTTAGGAGTTAACCTACTAATAGGAAGGTTGTTAAAACTCTTCTGCAAAAAAAGGGAAAATAAATATAATCTCTAAAGAAGAAGATGAACATCCAAGTGTCAGAACATGTACAAGCATCATAAATCCTCCTAGTAGAGATGAAAGTAATAGTTTCTAGCAGAGCTTGTGGAGAGGATAATGAAATTGTTGATTTAGAAAAGAATATTCAAGATCTAGAAAAATGGAAGAAAAATCATCTTTGTGTAGGATTCCTCCTCTATTTCTTTCTATAGTCAAGATTCCCAAGATCCTTCAAAGAAATTGACTAAATATTTTTCAAATATAAAGCTTTCTAAGATGGAATTAAGTAAGGCATGAAATATCATGTGATATCACCAAGATAAAATATTAGAAGTAAAGGATAAGATAAATATAAAATTAATATTACTCAATATGTTGGGGGAAAAGAATAATAAATTGATATATGAGAAGCAAGAAGCCTTGGAAGAGATCAACAAGATAATGACTGAGCTGAAAGGAGATGTAGCCTTGGTAGAATAATGTTTGATAATTTGGGATGAAATAATGCATGAATTAAACGTTATTTGGGAATACAGTGGCCTCATTGTAAAACAAAAAATCATGCTTTCTAAAGTTGAAACTATTATAAAAAGGGTTAAAAATGAGCTAGATGGTAATCTCCTAAAAGAAAAATATATTATCAAATATCTAAATGATAAGATTGTGAATGAATTAAGAAATGTGGATAGAGGAGATAAAACTTACACTATTGTAGATATGAGGAAAGTGATAAGTAATAACTCACTCAAAATTTAGGCCTTAAAGTTATATAAATAAGTCAAGAAAATAATTTATGTGTTTGACAAAAAATTTGATAAAAGAGTGAGAGCTAGACTTCCTGTTTACTAGGATAGATAAGGAAATTTACTCTCTCAGGAAGCATATAAAAATAAGTTGGTAACTACAAAATACCAAGCCAACAAGATCCATAGATTATCAGACTCTTTGAAAGGATAAGACATCTTCAACTACCTATAAATGGAGTTCCAGATTCTATGGTTAGTAAAGACTTTGTTTTTGGCTAAATTTTCTTATGCAAAGCACAACAAATCGAAGATACCTTGTGAAGAAATAGTAGCTCAACCATGTCCAGAAAAAATATAATGGAAAAAATATGTGAATATTTTCGTGTGAAAGTCTACATAGTTGATGGAACCAGGAACATGAAACCGAGAGATAGAAATTCAAAAGACATGTTATTTTTTTATTAATGTTTTCTATAATTATTAAATTCTCATTTAATTGATTTTTTTTTGTATGTGATTACCTTTGAAGAATTGTTAAGGTTTACTTAAAGAGTAATTAATGAAAATTCATTTAGATTCCATTTTTGTATTAAGTTACGATATGTTTTGTTTCTCTTATTATGTATTTACTCTTTTAAGAATGTTCTCTTCTACTAGGAATTTTGATAGATGTCCTAGGCATCTATTCCCTACAACTAAGAATTGTCTCTAGGTGAAAATAGAGGGAACACTTTCTACCCCATTTGCAAATACCCCTAGAGACTTAATTGCCTTCATTGGGTGGTATCAATGCTATACTATCAAGATAGACTATGGTATGCCTGACTTGGCAGGTACATCAACTATTGACATATCAGATATGGCTAGCATGGGGACATGAACCTAATACCCATTATTTGTAATTCACGACAATTACCCACGCATGTTAGTCCAGTGGGCTACCTAAGCATAGTAACACTACAACCTTATTAATACTATATCCTGGTCCAAATATTATGGATAATAAGCTTACAAATGTTTCGTAATGTAGAAATAAATAATTTTGTGATTGTATAAGTTATGTAAAGAGTACTCCAATATATTTAAGGATAACAAAATTCCATTCTTAGTAACAAAATAATGCCTACATTTTTTGTTCATATAAAAAATAACCTCTAAAATATCCATCTCTTGATCTTTATGATGTTGTTATGTTACTTTCAACAAAGTAGTAATTTTCCTTTCATTCAATCCACTAGTTTACAAACCTGCCAAAATATATGGATTTATAAAAAATTTCGTAGTGCAAAAAAATCCTTCAACCCAAATATTTCAGAAACTATGGCTAGGATAATAGCCCAATGGACACCATAGAACAAATTGAAATCAAATAATAAACAACAAAGACAATTTTGTGTTGTCACTTACTGATTAGCTTTGCCTCCCATCTAATGCATACAAGAAATTTGTTTTTTCTATCCCCACCTTTTCATGCTTAAAATTAACACCAAGCTAATGAATCATCAATATCAAATACAATAATCAGAACTGTGGAAGAAACAGAAATATCATCCTTGTGCTAAGAGTATACAAAATTTACTCTTATTTCAAAAACAAACTGTAGGCTGTAGCCTAGAATTGCATTAAAAGAATTTCTCCAAGTGATTGTAAAATAAAGAGATAATTGAATTTGATCCAAGTGATTGTACAGTAAATAAATAACTAAATTTATCCTTCAAAGCTAAGGGTTAACCCAATAACATGCATGTCATAGGCCTTGTATCTGAGGAAATTTTTTTCCATTAGCATTGTAATTTTCTTCAACATGTTACAGTAAATGCACAAAGGTCTAGAAGTCCTTTTCCTCTGTGTTAGCATTATGTATTTTACTAGAGATTGTGAGAACTAATCACATAGGCCAACATCAAACAAACTCTGGAAACTGGGATCTATCCCTACCAGTTTCAGAGAGGTCTCTCTCTTTAAGATTTAACTTTGTTTGGATAAGTTTTAGGCTAGTTATGGTTGTACTTGGGTTTTGAATTTTTTTTGGATTTTGGAAAATTGATTGTATTCAATTGATTAATGTCTATTAGGAAATGGACTCAAAATACCACTGGATAGTTGCATCAAATTTTCATAGGGAAAACACAGGGAAAGCTATGAGTATTTACTAGATATTTCGAATTTATAAATGGATTATGACATAAATATGAAAAAATTCAGCAGAATTAAAGAGCAACTAAGAATTATTTAGTTTGGCCTTCTGTGGAAAAATTTATGATCGTAAATGCAGCCAGAATAAGGTACTCAAAATTAAATCCTATTCATCATGCTTTCTACTTTGCAATTGGAATTCAGATGATTAAAATTAAAGTTAAGGACGAAACATAATAACATAGGAAAAACATCACCAATATTTAAGCCACAAGAATCCTATGAATGGTCTGATTATTATTGATGCTCCAGTGCTTTGAAAAAGATTACGGTACTTCAAAAGACAAAAAAAATTTGATCTCAATCAATCGACCTTTGATACTTCCAAAATTGTAGTATTTATACAAAATTTTACAAAAAGAATTACTATAATAAATTCTCTAATAGACATGGTATATTTAGACTTAAGCTTGAACTTAAAACTCTAACTGTTACCAAATTATATTCTCGCTAGAATGCCCTGTACAAATGCAAGTGCCAATGTAGTGGGAACAGTTAGGACGTGGAACACATTTTACTGGTGTGATGGCAGATGAACTAGAAGATGCTCTTATGTGTCATATTTACTCTTTTAATCTAGTAAATTAGTCAGATGTTCCCAATTCATCTGCGATAGATAGTTTTATTACCCTGCGAAAGACTTCATCCATTTCTGTATATTTAGAAAAAGTAGGTTTTACTAAAAATATATGTTTTACCTGATGCAGGATAAAGAATGTATCCTGGAGTGTTTTTAACACGATCCTTGTTGTTGTTGTACCCTGAATATTTGAAACTTCGGTTGTATTAGTAGCAACGTATTTGAGCTTTTGGTTGTAGTCTTAAAGGGGCATTAACTTCTCATTTATCACTAACATCAAGGGAAAACCCTTGCTGGTCAAGGGTTCCAGCCTGCTGAAAAAACGTCGAACTATGATATTAACACTGCTGCCTTTTTCTTCCAACTGAAGAATTAAGTTATTCTTATTAAGAATATTATTTACCTCTAAAATGGTTATTGTCCTATCACCTATACCCAAATATTCAAGTTAATTGTCATTCTTAGAATTCAGAAATTTAATTATCTCAGTAGTTGTAGCAGGCTTTTCCTCAAGTTGTTATATAATAGTTACAATAGTTTCTTGAGCCTTCTTCAGTAAATATTTCTGGTAAAAAATAATCTTGATGTTAGGCCAGAGATCTTTCACATATTCAATAATATATCCCCATATAATCTCTTTAACTAACCCCAGTGTGTTTCCAAGGTAAGAATCTCTGACTTTCTTCTGCAATCTTTCAATGTGTCCTCTTTCTCTCTACAACTCTACTACATGTGCACTCTCTCCAATTTCTTTCTGATGTTGTAGTGTTTTTACCTGATCCTGCAACCTCTTAATCTCTTATGTCTAAATGGATCAGTTCTAAATAGCTTCAACAAGTTTCTTAGCTCCTTTGGTTATACCTATGGTGGAAGAAGTAGTGATGGGGATAGTAGCAATAGGGACTACATCCATGGAAGTTTCAACCTTTTTGACAGCTTCCTCTTTTTGTTTGATGAGTTTCTCCATTTCTACCTCCATTTGCTTTATATGTAGATTATGTTCCATGATGAGTTTCATCATGTCAGCTTTCTAGGACTCTGATTCCTCAATTTATTTGGTCACTGGATCTTCAGTGGCTGGAATTTTGCGTTTCTTTCTTAACGTTGTTATATCATAATTCTTCTTCTTGATTATTTCCTCTCCAACATTAATGTTAGAGAAGCCATATCCAATCTTTACTACCAGATCTTCTAGAGCTTTGATCCCGGTGTCTTTAGCCAGTAAAGAGACCCTTTCAACCTTGAGTTGTGACGGAGTGTTGGCTAAGATGACCTAAAATTTGGATAAGCTTATAACAATGTTAGTTAAAGTATAAGAAATCATTTGGCCAATCTGTTTGTGCAATTCAATTTGATCAATTGGATGAACATCTTTTACATCAAAATCAAAGGAATTTTTTTCGTAATTCGAGGTAGTCCTAGGCTATGGAATTTGAGCTTGCAAAAATGTGAAGTGCATCTTTCCTTTCTTGGAGTCAAATATTGAGATAAGTCAGGCCTGAGAACTGGAAGAATGTTTCCATAATTTATTATAAATATTTATGTTTAGCACCAGGTTTTTCTTCTTAATTTCTCTAAAAATATGAAATATATCCTCTTCTTTATCCTTCTCATTATCGTTATTGGTATGAATCATTTTTTGTTCATGAGAAGTGGTAGAATGAGTGGGATAATGAATATTCTATCCACTAGGCCGTGTAAAAATGGATGTTTCTCCAAATTTGCCAAATTTTTCCTTCTCTGACTCATTGGTTATACTAGCTTTTGAAGAGATTCTAGGTCTCTTTTTGTGTACCATTTTGAAAACTTTACTTGATACTTCAGTCAGTGGAGATGACTATTCTTCTCTACCTCTTTTCCTTGTCTTTCCTTGTGTAACTGGAGTGTGTATGTTTGAGGTATATATTTCCTATTATTCTGCTTCTTGGAGGTTGTTTTCTTTCCATTCTAACATACTTCTATATTGTTTGATATCGGGTATTGTTGTGTGATGATATGGAAGGAACTTATTTTCCACTCTGAGCCTTGAAATCACTCCCAATGGGTCATATAACCAAGTAAATATGAGACTAAACTTCATTTCTTTTAATAAATTTTCTGCTTCTTCCCCTGCTGCTCTAGTGTTACAAATGAATGGACCAATCCGAGTTTCAAGCTTGAACTGTGATTTCTTCTTTGCAGCAACAAAATGGACTTCATCTTCCCTAAGAATTTTTTTGATATATTCCAATGTAAAAATCCTAATGGGGAGGATATTAGAAAATTTTTAAGGTGGTAGGACACAACCATAAACATTGATTTCTGTATAGTTCTGGTAAAGATACCAGTCCCCTGTTGTGGCTTGATCTGATAGTTGCAAAACCTTCACAATCTCCTCACTAATCCTTGGTTCTGCACTGCTGCTCAAAAGATTCATTTCTATATATACAAACATTTCAATTAACTTCTTAAATGAATACTTTTATTTTTCTTTCATTCCTATGGAAGTCCAAAAAATAACTGACTGTTGGTTCTCTTCTTCATATAGCTTCTGTAATGTGAATGGAAACAGTCTCCCTGGAAATAGATAAAAAGATAGACTAGTACTGATGCATACTTGAAAACTTCTTCAGTAGGGAACTTGGAAAATTGGTCATGGATAGCATCAACTAGAAATTGAAGAGGATTGAAGGTTTAGAATCAACAGAGAAAATAGAGAGGAAACCAATAATAGCTTCATCTGCATTCTTTTCAAAATAGTAACTAAGAAGATAGGAAATGATTGTGATAATGTGCTTGGTTCTATCAGGGAACAAGGAGGAAGGATAGGGATGCTGTCTTTTGGGCAAAGGAGTATTCGCAGCTAGAAATATTTCTAGTTTTTTATCTCTTTTGGAAAATTCCAATTTATGATAAGCTTCTATGAGGATTTCATGGTATAAAGGAGTGGTGTTTTCAATAACAGGGGCCTACAACATTTGATTAATTGTCTGGGAAGCGATAGCCAAAATGATTTCTCTTGTAGGAGAAATGATAGAATTTTGACTAAGATCATAGTATGAATTGCACTTTCTGATAAATTCAGGTGCTCTGTGGGTTTGAGGGAAAATTTAGTAAGGAAGATTGGAGTTCCACAATCTAATTTCATCCATTTGATTGATGAATTGGTCCTTTAGCCAAAAATAAATCTCAAATAAGTCAAAGTCAGACAGGGATTCATGGATTTTTAAGTCCATGTCTGCTAGTATACGGTAAAGATCAATTGATGGGTGGATGAGAGGGTTTGGAATTTCTTCAACCTCCTTTCCTTTGGGATGCATCCTGGAGATTTTTTGTCAGATAGAAATGGAAGAAAAGGAAGAAAATTCTTGGCTGAGAAATAGTTCGATGGAAAAAGAGTGATTTGTCAGATCACTGTGATCAAGATAGAGAAATGAAATAATGTTGAAATCTCTGTCTCAACAGTAGCCAACCTGCATAGTAAAAAAAAAAATATTGTGTCCAATTAAGTTTGTGACGGACTATTGAGGAATCATGGGGTTTATTAAGAAAACTATGGAGCGGCCTCATTAATCAACGGGTCTAATTCATAAGTAACTCCTCAACGGGACTAAGTAAAAAGCTTTTGATGATTAATTATCAATGAGAGGGAAAATATTAAATGAAAAATGGGTGAAAAGGTGGGGTAAAAAAATTTCACATAGGCGTGATGGGACAGGGGGAGCATGAAATGGACATGATGGTTTTTTGACAGGAATGGAACCGCGTTCAAGGGTGAGCTAAGCTGGTAGGTGGTTTCAGATGGAGGGGTCCTGAATAACTAAAGAGTAGAGGTGGCGATTTTTAAAACCTCTGACTTCCGACCCCAAACCCCCCCCCCCCCCCCCCACCCCCCTTTTTGGTAACCTTTTGATGTCAAAGGATGTCGTATGTAATGTGAACCCCTTGCTGGTAACCTTCAAATGTCAAAGGGGGGCCGAGGAGGAATATGAGATGTCAGATGTAATGTGAATGGGTGGGATTAGTTGAAAACTGAAGGGATTTTTAATGGATTCGGGAAAAAGGTGGATGGTGGGGTCCATAGTGGATTTGCATGAATATTAACCATTTAAACTTTGGTTAATTTATTTTATCACATATTCATATGTCCAAAGCTATAATCTTAGGATTAAATCCTATTTTCATCTCCAATTTCATTTTTGATTCCCCACCTACCCTTGATTTTCCATTTCTTTTTCTACCCTAACATTTTAACAATTTCTCTTTCATCCGAGTGCATTTAGACTAGCAACTCAACATTTTTATTTTTGACAACTAATCTAATTCTATGAATTATTCCTTCCTTGGTTCAGATTAAATTACTGAACCAAATTTTATTTTCTACCTAACTATTGATCTGTCAATATTAAACAGTTTGACCAATGATTTTTCACTACCTATTAACAAGCAAATTAAACCTAATTCAATCATGCTTAAACTGTATGATTGAATTCTATTGAACTATTGTGGCATTTTAAACAAGATGCACACAATTTATTTTTAGAAATAATCTAAACTAAGAGTAGTGGCATTTGGAGGTGCAACACTTTCGAATTTATTGCTTTTCTTCTTTTTGATGGGATTCATATTCTATATTTTTTATTTTTAACATATACCCTCTTTTGATTTTTTATGTTATCTTCATTTTTTATTTGAAAATTATTTGCAGATTGGAAATCATTTTACAAAATAAATTTAACAAATAGAATAAAATCAGTCACCTTGAGATCCTATGAAATATAGGACCCTAACATTATGCAAGGATACATACCTAGAGGAATTGGTTCTATAATAGAAATCCTTGCAAATACCTTGATAGATTGAAATTTCCCTCAAGTATCCTCAAGCACCTAATCATTCAAGATAATATTATAAACTTACATTCAAACTATAATGGTAGTGTTAGTACCCTATAGTCCTAGTAGTCAGAAATAAATTTTGTCTTTAAAATTTTGTCAAAGGTATAAAAATGTGGCTATGAACTTGTGGAAGATCAAGCTTTAGCTCTTATGTTGGAATAATTTTTTTTTATCATTCATTGTAAATATGTCAAAGTGTGGAAAGAGTCACAAATATTGTCTTTTATATTATAAGGGTTCAATTTAAGTAGGTCTACAGTCAAGTTTCATTAAAATTTCATGAGAAAATTCATGTTGTCATGTCTTGTCATCACATACACAAATTTGTAGGGTATCTTGTGTAATCTAGAGTTTCAAATATTGATCAGTCATGACATCACTTTGGTACAATGGTTAGGAGGAAAGCATTTTGTTTCTGAAAAGTGTTGTGCATTCATCATTCAAGCTCAAGGTTGTAATAATCACCCTTGAAGCCTGCATTCAACCACCTTGGGAGTTTAAATTCATGGTTAATTTTCAAAAATAGCTTAGAGCCATCTTATTTATCCATCAAAATATTTCTATATGATGATTGGAAGTCGCCGCGCAAAGGAGGCAAGGGAGGCACTGCACTTTTGGTTGTAGGTGGAGGATTGAGAGATGGAAGCTTTGCATAATGAAAAAATATTTCTAAGGAGGAATTTGATGATGTCCAGGCCATTTCACACGTGTAGCAGTCATCAAGAAACTCAAGGAGTGAACAGATCTACATCAACTATGGATTCACTGCTCTTCTCTATTGCACGTTTACAAAGGCATCAAGTATTTATGAGGAAACAATATTTTTGGCACTTTTGTCCATGTAGGATACTTTTTGTGAAAATTTGAATCCTCTCCAAGTCATTTTTCTTAGTCATAAGATCTAATGTTGGGTCATGTCATGTGGATGGAGGTGTGTTGCGATTTTGCTGCAAGAAGAAGGTTTAGGGTTTGAAGGTTTTTTTTTATCCTAGAAGTTTTCTCGTGGGTTTAAAACATTGTATGGACTATTCCATGTCATCCCAGTACCCTTAGCATGTCATATGATAGCCGAAGATAGTATAAGATTATAGTGTTTGGCTTCTTTATTGCACTTTCCCATAGTAAATGTATTTTCACCATATCTCTTAAACCATGTGCCTATTTTTCCATGAAACTTTTAGAGTAGGTGCATGGGGGTGAGATGAATAATCTCACTTAATTTCAGGTCAAAATTTCACACTTTACGAGAAATGAGCCACCATCATATACAACCATTTTTGGATTTTCTTGCGATCTGTGAGTCAGATTTGGCTCAATTTTGTTTTGTTTTGTTGAATTATGAGGTTGAGTAGTGCCGACGTTGTGCTTTCACACAACCGCTCTTACAGGTAATTTTGGGCACCATTCCCAATGACCTGGTCAAACTAGACATCATCCCCAGAACCAATGAATAGGGTCTATCATCCTCTATCATTTCAGTTGCTACATGCCCTAAGACAAAGAACAAGAACAAATCATCCATGACTTCCATTGCAAGGTTTCCAAGATTTGAACTACATGTTATATCACCTTGACCTCACCAACTCGACCTCTCAAGGGACTAACTTCTTTTCATATTCAGTTACCTCCATTTAAGGGTTCTCTGCAAAGCACTTCTCAACATTCAAGAGTGTGTTAGTCAATTGGGAGCGAAATTCTCATTGTTCTGGAATCTCCACATGGCCAGTGCCCTCTAGAAGAGTCCATATGTGTCAAACTTCAAATCCATGTGTCCATTCAACACCTTTCAGTTGGAAACATGTCTTGTCTATTATTATAAAGTCATTGATTGTGAAACTATTTTCAACTGTTCTATAAATTGACCACATATCCTAGTGCTTGAGGAGGAAGAAATTTGGTAGAGAAATGTTGTTGGAATCTCAATTGAGGGTTTGATTTGAGTGATATGTTGCTGGAGAGATGCTCATTGTGATGATTCTAGGATGATGCTAGAGTTAGTGACATAAAATCAATCGCTAGTTGTAACCTCCCCCTTCCATCCATTAATAAAGATTGCTGCTTACTTTCCCACATATGTATCTGTATAAGCTTTTATCTTTCATATTTAAATTCTTAGCTGATGTATATGTTTTATATTTCATTTATTTAACTGATTAAAGTGAATAGACATTTGTATATTGAAATCTCTTTGTTGTTTAGTGTTTATACTTATCGGAACTAGTCTGGCGATGAGAGTTGGATTGGAAGTTACAACAAGAGCGACAGAAGAAGAATAGGAAGTGATTGGACTCCAAGAAATTTTCCCCATATTTTTGTGTGTCTATTTAATATTAGGAAAAGTATCTACAAAGTCTTTGATCTATTTTTCTAAATGAATAGAAAAAAATTTAGGGAATTTGTTTTATCCATAATCCATAATTCCGCATAACAAATTGGCGACTCCATTGGGGATCGAACCCAGAATCTCTGGTTTCGTAGACTATAGATTCCAAGGTTTACAAGATTTGAAGTACATGTTATATCACTTGAGAGCTCACCAACGCAGCCTCTCAAGGGACTATAGACTTTGCATATGTAGTTACCTCCATTCAATGGTGCTCTGTAAAGCACTTCTCAACATTCAAGAGTATGTTGGTCAATTAGGAGCGAAATTATCATTGTTCCCAAATCTCCACATGGCCAGTACCTTCTAGAAGAGTCAATATGTGTCAAAATTCAAATCCATGTGTCCATTCAACAGCTCTGAGCTGGGAAAAATGTCTTGCCTATTATTAGAAAGTCATTTATTGTGAAACTACCTTCAATTGTTATATAAATTGAGCACAGATCCTAGTTCTTGAGGAGGAAAAAATTTGGTAGGGAAATCATGTTGGAATCTCAATTGAGGGTTTGATTTGAGTGACATGCTACTGGAGAGGTGTTCATTGTGGTGAGGATGGGATGATGCCGGAGTTGGTGACATCAAATTGGCGGCTCCGCTAGGGATTTTACCTTCATCCTTGGTTTATTTTTCCTCTTCTTATCCACCCAGTAGCATATACTCTCAATTATTAGGCTTTTGAAAAAAAGAATTGGATTAGAAATCTATTTAACTAGCTTGAATTTTGTTCTATGTTGCGCCCAACGCACTGTTGGTCAAGACAAAGTGCTTTTCATAGAACTATCGCCCACTCAGGGGTGCTTCGCAACACACTGTCTCCCCTTAGAGACTGTGTTTCCCCCTAAGAAAACCAAATTCCCTTTTAATTTGTCATTTCCTTCACTTTCAGCCTTTTTTTTGTTGTGTTTTCAACTTTTTGATACCTCATAGAGACCAGTAAATTTACCTGAATCTTCCTCTTTGAAAAGTAAGCTTTTTCAATGTCTCTTTAAGTGTTTTTATTTATCATTGAAAAATCAAATTCAAAGTATTTTTATTGTTGCATTAGATCCATTTATTTTCGTAAAGGAAATTTTCATTAAATTATTCATTTCCTGTAGGAAAAATTGTAGTTCCATTCTTCATTTTTCCTAAAAGATAAATTGTTGTTAAATTCATTGTTTCTAAAAGAAGAAAGAATTTGCTCGTTTTTTGTCAATTTGATGCATATAGTTTCCTTTTTTGGATTCACATTAAGGGGAATGAAAAGAAAAACCTGCATTTGCATATAATGGATTGTGTGTTTTGCATAGGAAAAAATTAGGAAAGTTGCATATTATTTTGTGCTCGTTGTTGTTTCTCTCAAAATTGATTTCTCTTTCCCTTTAGTAGCTAAGACTTTAATTGAAAAAGCTAAAATTGAAAAGTTTGATTATAATTTTAGTTTTCATTTTAGGAATTTCCATCACATCAATGTGGTGAACGTTGAAAGGAAAATTGATAAACAAGATCAACTTAATATTTACATCAATTTACCTAAAAAAGCATTGGAACCATAACGATAAAATTTAGAATTTATAAGCTAGAGACGTGTTCTGATGTTGTAAAACATAGCAGCAATCATTAATTTTCTACGATACATTCCGAGTGTGATACCTCACTCCATGTACGCAAGTATATCATAGCTCATCCACATACCTTAGGGGTATCAAGCAAAGAAAGCATATTGCTAAAAATTATAAATGGGTTCTCTCAATGACGCTTTGCAAATGGTACAACACTAACAACTGGGCCTCCATGTAGCTTCGTATATTTGGAGGAAAATTCTAGGTTGATATCCATCCAGAGAGTGAACTATCCCAATCACTCAAAAATTGTGATACACCTAATGTAGAATTCGACATGATTTCCTACTGTATTCTTGTTTCACGAAGATATTCTTGTAGTTCACAATTTCGGTAAACCTTTTGCCTAGTAATACCCTTTTACTTTGTTTCTTTGTTTTTGGTTAAAATAAATCAGTAATCGTGGAAGAACAAAATAATTTTCCTCGTGGTTCATGTAGATTAGCATTAAAACCACCTTTACCACCAAAATTTACACCTGGTCAGCGAAGGCGACAACACTCTACCAAATCAAGTACTACAAGTACCTCTGGTGAAGCATCATATTCCCATATACCAGAGTTAGATAAAGTTGTTTCTACACATCCTGCTAGTCTAATGTTATTGGAGGGAGTCCTGGCACACCTCAGCATGGCTGTTGATCTTGGTCCAATTAGTGCTATCTGCACTTCCGAACCCGACGTTGTTGAACCGGGTTGATCCGTATCTCCGTTCCCTTTTTTCTAACATTTGCATCCCCTAAAGTTGAGTGGGATCAGAATTTTTCCCCAGATCGATCATTCATATTCTATGGTAGCCATTGAATCTCCACATCATGGCAACCTCCTGAAATATACTTTGGGCTTGACGATGAAATCCTTCCACCTAGTTTAATTTCGATTGAAGAAATACCACAAGATGAAACACCTTTAAATCCAACCTATTTTGGGGCGGATCTTTACCTGTATGAGTCTTTCCTAAATAAATCATCTTCTATGTTGATCCTATTCCTGGTCCTGGAAGTTCCTCATGTTTTGGTATATACATTTGGTCAAGTAACCATGCTTGAACCAACATCTTCGGTTGGACCATCTATTCCAATTGCATCAGCACCTACTCTCGCTACCTCGTCGATGTTCACAACCTCACCAGAGTCATATTTTCATGGTTTCCCATTGATCCCATCAGGTTATAAATGTTTATCTGGAATATTCTCTAGTGCATCTTCAAACCCATTGACTTCACCAATGCCATTGTCTGGTATTCTAACTAGTAAACCTATAATGAGTACTGAACGGCTTGATCCTTTATATCCATGATTAGGGAAATATCAAGTTGGTCCTTCTAGGTCTATTCCATCCAGTACCATATTAACTAGACTCCCTGCATTTGGAGAACAATATTTTCCATCTTATTATCCTCCTCATGTTGGGGGGAAACCTATAGTCACCCACTTTGATAGTACTCTGTCATTTTTTGGTCAACCTAATTTCGAAAGGAATGTTTGTCAATGGCAGCCCACTCTTTCTATCCAACCACAAATGGTTGTACACTCGTATCAACGGGTTCAACCTATTGCACCCTCATCAATTCCACTTGTTAGTACATCTTTAACCCTGTTACAGACTCAAACTATTGTATAACAACTGTTTCAGGCAAGTCCTTCAACTATTTACCCTCAAGTATTGGGCCCTTAGACTCCAACTCCTTCGGATAATTTACAACAACCTGTACCCAGAATCATCTATTCACAAGCTCGATTACCATATTATGGGATGTCACAGCCACAAACAGGTTATACCTATCCTCAACCGAATCAAAGTTATCCTAATTTGGGTTATAACATTGGTGGGTAGGCCCCTTTGCAGCCATAGGCACAAATGCCTCAACCTTCATTTCAACAAGTATCATACCCAGGTTTTGGTCAAAAAAATCCTCAATTGTTTTCCTATCAAAACAACCCCTATCTGGGTTACCAGCAGCAGCTTCCTTATGTTGGTGGTCAAAGGCATGTTTCCCAACCAATTCCATCATACCCTAGCTATGCTCAACCTGACCCTAATTGACAGTTGACCTTTGTTGCAACTTTAGAGTTACCAGATTTAAATCGACTCATCAATGATCCAATCAACTATGCTCCTTGGTGGCCAGTGATACCCCATATATTACCCTTGGGTATTCCTAAGTTCAATGGAAACCCTAGGGAAGACTTGTCAACTCATTTTATGACTTATCATTTGTGGTGTTCATCAAAATCCCTAAATGATGACTCTTTTCGGCTACATCTTTTCCAGTGTATGCTCATTGGTCTGACTGCAAAATGGTACATTGAGTTACCTAGAGATTCTTTTGATAATTTCACTACCCTAGCTACTATCTTTTTTACTCACTTCCATTTGCCCATACGATATGAAATTGTAATAGAACTCTTGACTAATTTTAAACAGACTAATGCTACTCACATTTCTGATCATATTCATGAGTTGCGTCTTCGTTGTAGAATGTTTAAGACATTTTTTAATGATCAGCTCCTTGCTGAGTCATTCATTAAGTCCCTGTTACCATATATAACTGAGGATGTAGCTAAGGGTGGTGTCATCAATGAATAGCAAGTCATTTCTCATGCCCAATATTTAGACTTGATTTATACTCAGTCTGTCATGCTCTACGAAAAAATTTCTAATGCGTCGCGATCTAATTTTACTATTCCTCCACCATCAAAGGACTCCCATGCTAGAGAAAATATGATTGGTATTGCAATAACGCATCATACTACTGCATCTGATATTGCGCCTTCTTCCAAAATTAATGTCATGTCATTTGACAAAGACAAAAGTGACAAGCAACCCAGAAGTAATAAAAATGGAAATCAAAGAAAAATCAAACTTCTAACCCACAGGAAAGATCATCTGATCAATCGTCTGGAGATAGGAAACCTTGTTATCCATGCATAATATGTAATGAGGAGCACCTTTTTTGGGATTTTCCTCAATGTGCTGAAGTCCCAAAAATGGTTAAGACTTCACATGCATAAGTTGTGTGGATAGATCCGTTTCTGGATCCAGACACAAATTTGGTTACTACGGATCTAGCTTCTAGTTCCCAAGTGCTTATATTATCTATCACAATACCATAAATAGATATTTTGGTGTCAATGCGTAATAAAAATTACGGTAGTGAGACCACTGATCAACCTACTACCTCGACCATGAATCCGTCTATGGAATCAGTACCACCTACTACTATTCCCGAATTAACATTCAAGCCACCAAAGGGAGTTGTTCATAAATCGACATATAATCCTTGAGCGAGAGCTGCTCAAAATTATAGTATAGTTGAAGATTTGGCTCAATCCCCTTCAGCTATGTCAGCTCTTAAGTATTACAAAATTGTCCCTCCTAGAAACAAGCTTTATTGTCAGCTATTGGTGGAATTGATCCGACTGATTCTAATCTCGTAGTCTTTAACCATACGGGCTATGTGTCGTAATTACCTTAGAATTAACATTCTCCATCTAAGTAAATATTCTCAATCACCTTGTTCATATTACTAGTATTGATGAGGGAGAATATATGTGCATTATGTCTCTAAACTTTTGGAAGTCACTTGGCTCACCAAGCTTATCTCAATCATCAACGACATTGAAGGCTTTAGATGGACGTATATATAATCCTTGTGGTATTATTAATAACTTGTATGTTGAACTAGGGGTCAAAATAGTGAATGTTGATGTTGAGGTCATTGACGAACCCCTTGACTACAATATTTTACTTGGAAGGGCATGGGTATATGCTATGACTCCAATTATTTCCACATATTTTAGAATGATCGCCTTTCCACATAAAGGTGTTATCATAGTCATCAATCATCTATCCTTCTTTGCCTCCACTTCACAGGTAACTAGAATCATTCTATTCATTCACGCACCCCAACTCACACTTCAGAACATTGGTGTAGGAATCTTAAAGGATTCCACTCTCATGGGAACCTTTGCATTACCGCTGCCTGCGACGTCGAAAAACATTGCAGGCATGGAGACCTAATACATGATCTCTTCAACTCCATCTAGCTTAAGGAATAGTATGGATGATTATGAAATTGTTACATTGGATGAGTTTCTGCCGCCCAGCCTTATTGAGCTGGCATAGAAATCAACCTATCTAGCTTGGGAGGAAAATCCAAAATCAACGTCACTGGTTGTTTGGGTTGATCATTCATTAGATTTTGGTACTCCATTTGATCATTTTTCCTCAACTTTATTGATAGATGAGAATATTTTGGAAACCATGATGTCTGAAGGAGAACCATGGGAAGATTATCATCATCATTCCCATCTTCCTGATTATGAAGAAAATAATATTAGTGAACTATATCACCCATCAATAAAAAATTTCTTTTCGAATTCTTTTCCAATTAATGCAATCGACTCCAAGCGAAACTTTTCAAATATTGAAGAAACCATTTCTATCGATATTTTGACCAAACCTGGTGTTTTCATTCCTAGAGACAACCTTGATTTGTGAAAGACTAGTGCCTAGGACATCTTATATAGCAAGGAGAAATATGATATGACATGGATAATTAGCAGAACAAAGCTCTCATGCTATCTCTTGTAAACAGGAAAATTAATTTGAATGGGACCAAAACATTCAGAAGCTTGATACAGAGAAAGCAATACTGCAGAGGCAAGATGTGAAACTCTAACACGAATGTATCAGACAATCCAAAGGCAGCTTACTGCAAAGAGGGCTAGATTCTAAATAATTCACAGAGATGAATAATCAGAAATTATCTACTGCGTATGTAGAATAAAGATAATACTAACTGTTATTTAGACAATATCCAGAAACATATATCAGCATGCGGTGGGCTTACGAAATTAAGAATCCACACATGATAACAACATTTGTAAATAACATCTCATAGCAGCTAATATAACAGAAGTACGGGTGAAATGAAAATGAAACATCATATCACACCTGAGCCATATTTAAATTTCCAGACAGGTTATGGCATAAGTATCAACTAGGATAAATTCATACCGAAACCAGTGGGCTACTCGCATTCCAGAACATGATACAAGATGAATGGATGTAAACGAAATGAACCGCTAAGCTACAACACATATGAGATAATTACACACTGTAAAGCACCAAGACCAGAATCCTCAGTGAAGATATAACTCCTTTTCATTGAGACCCAACAGTCTCTTCACATTTCTATTGAGATTTCAACAACAAGCATGCAAAAATTCTTACACAGCAAAATTCTTCAGAAAATCTGGAACCTGTTTTTCTCTTCGGATCTTGCTTATATAGATGCCTCCAAACATGAGTGAGAAGATATTTTTGGGAGAAGTATCTTCCTCTCATGCCAAAAATTAGTTAGAGGTCTTTATCAGAATAACCAAAATTAATGATGAGGAATAGAGGCCTCTCATCATTTGCAGTTAGGCCCTCGGCCGTTTTGAAACAAAATATTTAACAACTGTCTTGGAAGAAAGTAAAATGTTGTAGTGGAGTATAAATTCCACCTGAACTTAAAATTAAACTAAAGTAAAAATAAAAAGGCCATTAGGGCCGAATCATGAATTGACAGTATTTCATTGATGAGATGGGGTTGAGGCGGTCGCTGATACTGGTGGTGGAACATTAGCTGACGAGCTGGCGATCTGACTGGAAAACTGGGTGCATCTTTGCTGACTGTCCACTGATGGTTCAGGCATCGCTGTGAATCCTTCCACCTTGATGTAGGCCTCATTGAGGTCATCGAAACTTGCCTTGATGGGGATCTTATGTTTTATGAGATGAAGGAGAGTGAATTCTTGGCAGAGCGATGAAACAATTATCTTAGCTTTTAACCAAGCGGTTTTGTCTGACAAGATATCCGTCTGGTCTCTTTCTTCCTGGAGACGTGCTTCATACTCTGTTAATGGTTGGAGCATGGAAGGAGTGGTAGAATCCCAGCATGATGGGAGTCCAGCTATTGTGATCTCGGCCCAAACTGCATCGACCCGATCCATGTTGGCTGCCACTTGTTGTAGGGCCCTTGAAGCTATAACGCTGGTAGATTCCTTATCAATAATCTTCTGGCATTCAATGAATTCTTTAAACCGAATCGTTATGCCATGTTGCTCTGCATCACCAGCTTTCAACCCTTTCAAGAAATAAATATATCTCCTGGCATGTTGGGCTCTATTTTTCAAGTTGATATCTCCCTCCTGAAACTTCCTTCTGACATATAGTACAAAAGACCTTGTTTCCTCAATGATTTTCAGGAAATCCCACTACTCTATCTTGCAGGTCAATGAAAGGCTCCAACCCGAGAGGGTTTCTGGTTTCACGGACCTGAGGAGTCTCTGGTTCAGTTTTCTTGGGGTGCCTTTACCCATGACTGAAATTCAAAACTTTTAAAAACAAAAGGTAATCAGAGGGAATATGAGGGTCAGAATACCTGTGCAGAGGGAAATTTTCTTGGGAAAATGATGCGGGGGTACTGACAGTGACTGGGTAGACCTGGCACTAGCTCCCACTTAGTTTATACTGTAGCTGGAAGACCTGTAAATTTCACTGCAGTAAAATACGTGAGAACCATTATCTAAGACTGAGAGTTCTGAGGTAAAATGTAGAGAGGTGAATTAAGTGGGGTGAGTGTCGTAAGGACACTAACAGTGGAGCACACGACGTATAGGGATTGGGTGCTAACTAGGATTTGGTGAACACCGCGTGCCAGGTTTAATACTGGTACGGGCCTCAATACCAGCTCACCTATAGAATTACCTTACCTCTCTGCCACATAAACCACATGGTTCTTGAAACATATTCTTCATAAAATTGGTGAAATACACTGCATAAAGACCTCTAGGGCCCGCACTTCACTCAGCCACATCACCATTACTCGCACTTCATTCTGCCACATCACCCTTAGCTTGGGTCCACCCCGTGACACAACACCATAATTCCGCAGGGGTATGAGTCTCTTACCCCTTTCGTTTCTTTACCCCCTCGGAATTTCACATACGGGGAGTTCCATCACGTGCGTATTATGAAAGCGTTGAGCCTTACAATCATTTCTTTTTTCGTCTTTTACACCAATTCTTTTCCTTTTTGCATTACCTTTACGCTTTCACTGTATTTTTGAACCCTTTTTGAACATCTGTTTCGTTTTAGACACATGACTTGTCTTATCATCGTTTCTCTTCAACCATCCTTTGAATGTTTCACCATCTGTCATAACATTCGATACATGTATATCCAAGGGTTAATTCAAAAAAATGAATGATGTTAATTAATGATCAACACTTGGCATTGCAGAAAATATTCATGTTGGCTTATCTTTTTCTCCATCAGAACTCGAAACATATCATTCTCTCTTTCGTGAATTCCGTGATGTATATTCTTGGTCTTACGAGGAAATGCCAAGCATAGATACTAGTATCATTTAACACACTACTAATATGTACCCTGATTTCAAGCCGGTATGTCAACGCCTTCGTCCTATTCATCCAAAGAAGGCCGCTACTATTAAAGAAGAAGTTGAGAAAAATTTTCGTGCTAGTTTCATTTACCTTGTTCTGCTAGCTGAGTGGCTTTCCAACATCATTCTTGTCATGAAAAAACAAGGAACCATCAGAGTGTGTGTCGATTATCGGGATGTCAATATTTCTTGTCCAAAAGACAACTATCCTACTCCCTTTATCGACTAGATTATTAACGATTGTGCTGGATGTAAAATTGTTTCGTTCATGGATGGATTTTCCGGCTACAATCAAATCAATATCCGCCCAGAGGATCAATATAAGACAACATTCATCTGTCCTTGGGGAAAATTTTCAGAGAGCAATGGATTTTTCTTTCCATGACATCAAGCTCATTGTTCAACCCTATCTAGATGATTTACCTACACATTCACGAAATCAAATAATCACCTGATGCATTTGAGAGCCATAATTTTATGTTGTCGACACTAAAAAATAAGCCTCGAGCCACATAGATGTGTGTTTTGTGTTGGTTCTGGTCATTTTCTTGGATTCGTCGTCTCAAAAGAAATAATTTGAATCGACCCATTGAAGTTCTAGGCCATTATTGATTTTTCCGCACCATCAAATTTAGTTCATATATAGAAACTTCAAGGAAATGATAACTTCCTAAGGAGATTCATACCGAACTATGTTGAAATGGCTAAAGGATTTACTCTGCTCTTGAAAAAGGGGGTTCCCTTCCATTGGGACCAAGTTGCACAAGCTTCTTTTGATCCTATGAAGGATACTCTTGTCCAGGTGTCATTAATGTATACCCCCAATTATCAGAGTGATTATTTCTTATATATCACCGTGACTGATACGACCATTGCTATGGTATTGATCCAAGTGGAAAATGGGATAGAACATCTGATCTATTATTCGAGTCGTAATCTCAATGATATGAAAGTGAAGTATTCATACGTATAAAATCTTTCCTTCGAAGTTGTTCAAGCTATCTAAATATTTCGCCACTATATCCTATTCCGGAAGACCATTGTCATTTCGGATTGCAACCCCATGACTTATATCTTATCACATCAATTGTTGGGGGGGAAATATTTAAAATGGATTGTCATTTTGCAAGAATTTGATTTTTAATTCATCAAATCCAAGTCAAAGAAGTCTTTAGTTTTGGCTGAGCTTCTCTGTGACCTTCCCTCTGATAGTACTACAATTATGTCAGAACCATCTATTCCTGACGAGTCTCTATTTCTGATCGGATCATCTGATCCTTGGTATGGGGATTTTATCATTTATTTCCAGACCCATAATTTTTGGCCCAATACCTCTCACTCTGAACAACGACGTATTCAATACCAGGACAAATATTATCTGATCGTCGGTGATACACTTTATCGTCGTGGTGTCGATTCAATTTTAAGAAGGTGCCTCACTCATGAGGAGGCTGAAAAGGTTTTAAATGATTTTCATGTTGGGGCTTGTGGTGGAAACTTGTCTCGATACGCTATGACGCAAAAGACACTCTGCGCCGGTTACTTTTTTCCTACGATATTTCACGGCTGCATCCTCATGGTAATAAGTTGTCATGCGTGCCAGTTATTTGATCGTAAAATCCACAAACTGCCAGCGCCAATGCATATTGTTGTATTTGTAGGACCATTTTCGAAATGGGGCATTGACTTCATGACCTGTAACCCTCATTCATCTGGGGGGCATGGTTATATTATTGTCGCAGTTGACTACTTTACCAAATGGGTCGAAGCGATGCCTACATTCAACAACACAGGATAAACAACTGCATTTTTTTTCTTTAATCATGTCATTGCACAGTTTGGGGTCACATGGGCTATAGTCACGGATCATGGGAAGCATTTTCACAACCATATGATGACTGAATTGAGTTTCAAGTTAGTATTGTCACATGATAACTCTACTCCTTATTATCCGAAATCAAATGGACAAGTTGAAGCTATCAAAAAAATTCTTAAACGTATGCTTCAACGAATGATAGGAGTCCATAAAATAAACTGGCATTTGATCCTATACTTGGCCTTGTGGGCGTACCGAACCTTGGTGAGAAACAAAACCAGATTTACTCCCTTTCAATTGGTGTATGGTCTGGAAGCTATCTTGTCGATCCGGTGTGAGATACCATCATTGAAACTGCAATCAAATTGTTACCTGACACCTCAGAAGAAGAAGAGTGTCTTTTTAACCTCATCCATCTTGATGAAATTCGTCGTGAAGCCCGATTGGCCAACGAAGCGCATAAGAGACATATAAAGGTGCAATATGACAAAAATGTCCAACCTCGCATTTTCTCAAAGGGTGATTTGGTCCTTCTTTATCATCAAGAAGCTGATGTAATAGGTACAGGGAAATTTGAGCTATTATGGCATGGCCCCTATATTTTCAAAAGAGTTCTTGCTAAGGGTGCCTGCGAGTTGGTTTATTACGATGGAATTTCGTTGGCGCAGCCCCGAAATGGGTTGTATCTGAAAAATTACTATGCTTAATCATGAGCATAGTAATTTTTTGTACTATATTGTATATATATGATGTTGATTTGCATTCATTATATTAGCTTGTTTTTTAGAGTTTTCTTGACATTAGTAATCTGCTTTACATTTCATCGCAAATGTATGAATCTTTGGAACCATTTGTTGAATATGTTGATGGTGCTAGTCGTAGTACACATAATCTATTCTCTACAGTGTGGGCCATTTTCGCTTCGAACAACAATTTAGTGAGTTTTCAAGGGATTTGTATTAGTAGATCAACAAAAAATATTGCTGAGTATAGTGCATTGATCAAACTTCTCTCTGATGCCATTTCATTTGGTATTAACCGCATCATTATAAGGTTAAGCTCACAACTTGTGGTATTACAATTTACTAGTGTTTATACTATTAGAAATCCAACACTGCATCATTTCTTCCTAAGAGTTCGACTTTAGGAAAGACACTTTGATCTTATTAAATATCAACACATTTCCAGAAACTTGAATACATTGATTTATTCTTTAGCTAATCATGTTCTAGACAGACATTTGCAACACATGTAAAGGAACATTCACATAATTGAGTAGGATTGTGCAATAAACATAGGAAAACACTGAAATCAAACAGATAGATAGTTATAGGTTTTTACAAAAATTTGTGCCCAAGACACATTGGTCATATGACCTCAAAATGTATGCAAACTTTCAAAAGTAAAATAGTGATGCTTATGGTAACATTCTATAGATCTAGCTATCCTACGCAGTTACCACATCCAGTGGTTAGGAACACCTATAGTGTGGCGCTGTAGTCGCATGGGTAACTCTTCAATATGGCAATCCAGAATCTCGATGGTCAACCCCTCTATGTGTTGTTGAAGCTCAGACAGAGTCTTAGCCATGTCTATATCATGAAGGATTGCTCTCCTGGCAGCCCTCTCTATTGGCTCATCCGCTCCATGCTCTAATTCCTCTACTGGTTGAACTCGACCAACATCTGAATTACATTGATCCTTTAGTTTAGTCTTGGGAAAACATCAAAATACGAAAAAAATATATAAACCTCAGAAAAACAAAAAAACATGGTCAAAACATTCTTACCTATTGCACCCCACTGAGTGCCTTCTGGTAAAGCTAAGTCTGGATCTCCTCAGAAATCGATGCCTGCATATGCATAGTCATCGATGGTGATAACTTGTCGCCTGAACCAGGCGAAGAATGTAGTCAAGAAAAAAATGGAAGATTGGACTGCATGCCTGGCCATTAGTTCTACCCATCTATGCATCCTCATATATCTAGGGTTAGACACACCCAGTGTCACATGCTGAGGCTGCATCAGTGGAATCCACTCTAAGGAAAATAAAATGAGGATCGAACCATAACTGATGTTTTTATTCCTTCCTCCCTTTTCCTTGTTCATATGTTCTTTTATTTGAGAAATTACAACTTCAAACCAGTTGAATACTATTGGCTCCATGCACTCTAGCGCATATTGCATATATGATCTATTCGCTACATGTAGTGTAACGGTGTCGGCAAGCTCTATGATCATGAAAAGAATCACTACAAGGAAAAGACCCTCGAGCAGATTTTTTTGAGAAACCCCTTATAAAAACACCCCAGATATCCTTTTCTAGTAGAGGTTACTAGAGGAGTTTGGTGGGCGGAGGTTTTTGTGGATGTTTTTCACTCGATGCGCTTATCATCCTAGACCACCCTAGTGTGCTCAACAAGAGACTGCACTAGTGTGCACAAAACATTGGCACACCAGACACCATGTGCTCTATATACACCAGCTCGGTGCATCTTATTACTGTAGAGCACTGGTGATTTACAACTCATCTGCACTAGTGCGTCATAAAACACAGTGCCAAAGTAGAAAATGCCCAGTGCGGTATTAAGAAACCGCATCGGTGCATCATAAAACACCGCGCCAAAACAAAAATTGACCAGTGTGGTATTAAGAAACTACACCGGTGCACCTATAAAACCTCTCAGATCGAAAGAGGGTTAAATAAAAAAATAAAAATTATGGCCAAAAAACCACATTTTGCACTTTTATCAATGCTCTAGAGCTCTCAAGAACCAGTGCAATTTATCCTTGTCTGATCCACCCTGACATCGGTGCTCCCATTGCACCCATTTCACACACTCTTGCTATGCATTTCCCACCAATATCCAGCTTGCATTTTTCAAAACGGTGGTCAAATTTTATTTTTCAAATTCTACAACCAATATGCCTCCTCGATGGCCAAATGTATAGGTATTTTTCTTGTTTTTCCATAATTAATATTTTTAGCGTATTAGAAACTCAAATAACCTTAAAATTAACCATTTAAAAGGAAAAAAAAAATTGTCGCGCGGTGTGCTCGAGCTGTTTGGCTTGCACCGATAAGCAGTGATGCTTGTAAAATTTACAGGCTGCATCGGTAAGCGGTTTTTCCTGTAAAATTTACAGGCCACACTGCAATCAGTGCTAATGGTATCTGCATTATTTCCAGGGTGGATATCGAAAGGTGTATCACGTTATTTTAAAATTCTAAAAGAGTGTGTTGCGGTCATTTAGCTGGCTGCACCATTGATTATGTGGAATAGTGAGAACGTGGTGTGTTGACAAAAATATCCACCCTAGGGTGGGTATCTTTGTCAATGCACCACGTTCGGCATTTTGACAGGGTTAACGGTGCAGCCTGGTAAAATATTGCACTGTTGGCTATGTAATGAAGTTAGGAGGTTGGTGCGCTAACCCAACTATATGCGTCGTGGCATATATTTTAGTCAACGCACCTCACTTCTGACATTATACATAGTCAACGGTGCTCTGAAAATTTTCAAGTGCACCACCTATGGTACATTGAATATCATCTAGGGCATCGCCAGTGGTGCATGACAAACAAAAGATGCACCAGAATCGGTGCATAGCTGTTTTTTTTGGCGCACCAACTTTTTTTTTTCCAAAAAAAATTATATATGTATATTCCTAAATAAATTTATTCATATAATCAAAAATAATTATTTAATATGTCAATCATTCAGAGAGAATAGGGAGAACAACAACAACAACAGGTGGAGTAGTATGACATGGTTCACCTATGGAAAGCACGAGAGAGGGAGAAAGATGCGTACCCTAAACCTATTAAAAAAGCTACCCAGGGGCTTCTAAGGAAGGTAGGCCTCCTCAAGTTCTATGAGGAGGCTACTTCCCTAAATGGCCATGCTATGTTTTTGAGGCATCTTATCTGCAGGTGGAATGCCCACCGACAAGATTTCCTGGTTGGTCATAACTAGTGGTACACGCCCACTGAGGAGGACATATATTTCATTACAGGGATATCGAGGAGAGGGGTGGATTTTCCCTCATTTCCAGAGGTTCCAGCTACCTATGTAGCAGGGAGTCAGTTAGTCTATTCCTAGAGATACATTGGAGAAAATGTGTTGTCTCCTTCATATTTTCAGGTTGCTGGAGGTCAGTTACGTATTGGTACATTTGGTAGCGACGAGGTGCAGTGCCTCTCACTTTTCATTTCCACTATTTCACACAACACCAGTGACAGGCAACACATTAGTTTGTCACTTCTATATTATGTTGATTCTTTAGTACAGGAGCCACGACTTCTCAGGTGGTCTGCCATTTTTTTGTGGCAGTCCTGTACAGCCTTAGATATATGTCGTGCTCATGCACAAGGGAGGGTCAAATTCCCTTTTTATTCAAATATTTTTTGTTTATTTTTTGAGAGGTTTCCAAAGAAGATGCCTAATTCTGTTCGGCAGTCTCATAGGTTGATGTTCGAGGCACGGATGCACATGTGGGGGAAGATGATGCCCAAGAGGGGTGAGAATGTGTTTCTAACGTGGATATCGCATGATGCACTGGAGTTGTTAGCCAGTGTTGATGAGCTGCATCCCTTCATTATGGTCCCCTGTCCTTATGCTGGATTAGATTGGCAGGGGTGTGCCAACATCCTCTTCACAGATGATGAGCCGCCAGATGATAGAGGTAATATCACTATTTTATTTAAATTTATTCTAACATGTTATTTAACTTGTTTTTATTAAATTGTGTAATAAAATTGTCTAATTATTGTTGTGTACTTGTATATATTTTGCAGGCATTGGCTCTTTTGATGGCGAGGACATGCTGGCACCACCACATGATCTAGGTGTAGATGTTGATAGCGATCAGGGCATGCTAGATGCCAAGAATCATCAGGAGGCTGGTGATGAGAGACTTGCTCCTGCTGGTGCATTGGTACTGCCTTTTGCTAGGTGCGGTCAACTTGATACTAGATACAGGATGGAGTTGGGCGACCATCTCACTCCATTGATTGTTGAGGTAGGCATCAGGCCCGCTCATATGAGAGACATATAGGCTGATGGTAGGCTATTACAAATGTGGAGAGGCATGCCACGTGACATGTACATCCTGATGTTGCATGTCGTAGGAGCTGCAACCTTAGTTACACGGCTCAGGAGGACCAGTGCACATTATAGGCATGGTCGAGATGCAGCATGCGATGATCGACAGTCTACAATCAGTGACTCATCATATCATGATCGTTCACCTCATGTCATGCCAGATGAGAAACCTCCACTAGCATCTAGCAGAAATCATCATGGAGATCAGGCTGGACCATCGACGGCCACGTCTAGTCAACAGCTTGTAGCATCCAGCAGTAATCATGATCATGAGTAGGTTGGACCATCGACCGTCAAGGTTGCACCATTGACTAAGGAGGCCTCAACTAGAACTGTTATTGATGTTGTACCACTAGCTAATCCATGACATTTATATTACAGTTTTATATTTTTAACATTATATATATATATATATATATATATATATATATATATATATATATATGTATATATATATGGTCCATGTATTTTATGTCCATGTTGGAGTTGTACTTAATTAACATGTTGGTGACCATCATGATGTGTATATTTTTAGGTCATGTTAGATATGTTCATTTAATGTGCAACTTCCAGATAGATGTGTATATGATAGCATGAGTTATTTGACATGATCAGATGTATATTTGATGTTTGTGTCAAAATGGTAATTGTGTTTTGTTAGATGATCATGATCATGATGATGTTAGCGAATTTGAATGTGTTTTGTAGCCGAATATGATGTTTGTACGATGGTTATCATGATTGTGATGTTTACTAATTAATTTGATATTAAAATACCATGATATTTATTAAATATTATGTCGTGATTGTAATTTTAATTTTAATTTTAATTGTATGTAAAATTGTAAAATTGTATTTGTAATTGTAATTGCAATTTTAACTATAATTGTATGTAAAATATTAGTAAAATTTTAATTGTAATTGTAATATTTAATTTATTGTGAAATTATTGTAATTGTAATTGTATATATGACAAATTGTAAAATTGTAATTGTAATTGTAAATGTAATTCTAATTCTAATTGTATGTAAAATATTTGTAAAATTTTAATTGTAATTGAAATATTTAATTTATTGTGAAATGATTGTAATTGTAATTGTATATATGACAAATTGTAAAATTGTAATTGTAATTGTAATTGTAAATATAAATTTAATTCTAATTCTAATTCTAATTCTATGTAAAATATTTGTAAGATTTTAATTGTATTACTGGGAAATGATTGTAATTGTATTAATGTGAAAATTTTAATTTAATTAATATGAAATGGTTTTATTAAAAATTTTAAATTTGTAATTCTCTGCCTCCTCCTCGCGTTTTGCATGCGCTAGGGCTACTAGGTGCTCCAGTGCGCCCCTGAGGCTTCTGCGCCCTTTTGCTTGCCCGGTGGGCGTTCTCTCTGCACATGGAGACCAACGG